>QMIH01001537.1:64937-80682 GCA_003987875.1 Clarias batrachus | reverse complement strand
GGGGGGGGGGGGGGAATCCCGGCGCCACCTTGTCTCAGAGCTGTTTTTTGCTGTATTGGAAACTGTGAACTCTGTTTTGTTGAGGATTTTCTGAAATTAGGATTATTCACCATTAGGACAGCTTTACAGGACAGACATTTTCTATCATCATGTTCCCGGATACAATATACAGTGGAACCTTGGATTGCGAGTAACACGGTTTGCGAGTCTTGGTTTACGAGTGCCGAGTATCATGTATCACGCATTCATTTCTTGTTTTGACGCTGAGCGTCACATGATCATAACTGAGCCAACGGTTTTTCTCTCTCTTGCGCTGCGGAATTCTGGGTAATCATCTCTCCTGCTGGGTCTTAATGCGGGTCTCTCACTCGTATAATCAACATCCATGTGCACGTGTATTGTTTACTATAACACTGTGACCACGTGTGCGTGCGTGAAACATATTTTATTTTGTGTTTGTATGCGTGTGTGTACAGCGTGCATGTACTGTTTATTACAACACACATGTGTGCGCGTAYAAAGCAAAAGCAAGTCTCATTAGAGAGGTTATTTGTCAGGATTAATTTTTTCCTTTTTTTAAGGGTAAAGTGCAGGTTTTTTTTTTTTTTTACTTTATATTTTGTATTAATCATTTTTATGTATTTATTCTTTTGGGCTGTGGAACGAATAATTTGAGTTTCTATTATTTATTATGGGAAAATACGATTTGGTTTACCCGGAACTAATTATATTCGTAATCCAAGGTTCCACTGTACCGGACTTTAGACATTTTACACATTCACTTAAACACTGATAATATTGTATATAATTGTTAACATTTTTATCTGGTGCAATGTAATATGTTTTTTTTTTTGCGGAAATTCATAACTCGAATGTTGGTAAGTCGGGGGCTACCTGTAAATGCATTTTGTTAAATAGCAGGAATTTAGTCGTAAGTATTCACTATTCAATTTCATCTTTCTGGTACAAATCCACCTTTAAACTGGACATTAATACTCAGCTGAACTACACATTTAATCTGAGACATGGTTTACAGCATGTCATTTATAATCATCGCACTCATACCGCTTGATTCGCGTGACCTCTGAAAGAGGAAACACGCTGACTGGTGGGATTATTGCGTGCCCTTATCGGCACGACATCACTCCTCTGTCTCGCCTCAGGGACCAGTACCACACCCTGGCACAGGCAGCTGGCATGTTCCTTAACCCATAAAAGCCCAGACTCACTTCTCCTTTAAGGGAAATTATGGAGGATAAAACACAGACCAACCAGAGCACATGGAACACATTTTCGTTTTTTTTTTCACTGTGTGATATGTGTCACAGAAATATTTTTAAAAATTTGTTTTCTATCAATTTGTGTAAGAAACGTACTCAAGACTAGTTCTTTCACATGTGCTACCCGGGCACACCATCATTTTGGAAAGGATTTTCACATCACAGATCGTCACATGACTGCTGCAGGATGTTCATGAGTTAAAGTCAATGATGAAGCTGAATAAGGGACGTTTAAAGTGTTTGTGACACCAGTGTCAGCTACAATCAGTGAAGAGATTTCTTTTGCAGCAGCACAGAATGTAGTTCCTGTTAAGAGAAAGAGCAATTAAGAGGATTAGGTGCTGCTAGGATACATCGGTAAACATGAACCAAAAAATAAATAAATGATACGGACCCTAAACATAAGACTGTTTAACACCAAAATAGCAACTCCGTAACGTCAGCATGACGTCATTCTGCGCGGAGGGAAATAAGAGAATGTGACTGATGTGAGAATTAAGTACAGATGGAATTGTTTCAGGGGAGCAAAAGAAGAGTCAGAGAGCGTGGATTGGTCTTGCTCCAGTTGCTAAGCATTTCACTGAGAGAGAGAGAGAGAGAGCAGCGGGAAAAATTGCTGCCTGATACCAATAGCTGATTATTTTGAAAGATAGACAGAAAGGTGAAGCGAGACTTGAGGCTGGATTTGAGAGAGAGTCCAAGATAATACCATTTCCAGAATAACAAAAATATATATGTATAATAATAAAATTAGAATCTCTTTGTTTAAAAGGGGGGAAGTTTTTTGTTCTCGCTTTTTTGTTTGTTTGTTTATTTTTTACAGATGAATGGGCAATAAAATATGAAAATAAATAAATACAACTAATACGACTGTCTTGATCTGGGAGGGAGTGTGAGGTAATGCCACTAACTGGATAAACAGATTAATGCTGTCATGTGACACCATTATTATCTGCTATTGTCTATAACAACAGCACTGTGTTGGTTGTACCAGGGGTTTTACACACACACACACACACACACACACACACACACACACACACACACACACACACACACACACACACACACACACACACACACACACACACACACACACACACATAATAATTACCATTTCCTCTTTCTCTAGCTGAATGTGCATTCCTGAGATATGGAAATATGAAATCTGCATTTCCGATGCATGCAAAGTGAAACTGACGAACGAAACCTGACAAATAAACTCACAAATAAATAATCTACAGTAATTACATAACTGTTAAAATCTTCATCGTCGGTTTTTGCTTTAATCAGTTGTTTGCACTTTGAATCAAAGGCGATAAGAGACCCCAAACTTAAAAGTGTTTCCGTGTGACTTTATTCCCACGCGGCACAACAGCACACGTTCTCAGTCACACGTCGAGCCGGAGGAAGAAAGCACCTGTGTGAATGCAGTGAAAACTCCTGCATGATAATTAACTAAGCTGGTTATTGTTTTGTTACATGGAAAATTGTATTATGAAATCTTAACCTGATTTGTGTGCTGTGTGTACGGTCGTTTCTCACGGCCGATCGAGCGAGCGTTCAGGATGGAGTTTGGTAATTTAGAGCATCTCCGCCGTTCACCGAGACGCAGAGCTGAAAACCGAGAAACTTGTCGAATACTTTACTTGAAATTAGTTCTGCAAACTAATTGCATAAAAATGGAAATATGGACTTGTGCAATGAATTAGGGGTAATATACAGACCTGTTTGGGGATTTATGTATGTTTTTCAATGAATTAGGTATTTCTGTTTTAATAATTTCGAGTTGGTAAATAAATATTGGCGAACGTCCCATTAATGAGATGATTTGTCCAGTTATTTGGGGTTCGCCTCGATAAAAACATTTGAATCCAAAATGGTAGATTTAATAGATAAGATAAATTTCGCAGTTTAACATTATAAAATGAAATAAAATCATCAGTGTGATTTTTTTCATCACATCATGCTGCACTAATTGAAGCACTTAACAATCGGATCGGAGTGATGAGGAAGACACAAAGGCTAAGACAAAAACCAAAGTAGCTGAGCACATGGTCTCCAGTCTCAGGTTTGTCCATGTTTGAAATATTTATTGTTTACAATTTAGTCCGCCAGTAAGTACAGTACCTGTTTTATAGACCACAAAAATGGTATACAGTCTGCCATGCTCATCTCTCTCGTTCAAACTGCTTATATTATGGATATGATGGTTATTATTAGTGGGGAAACACACACACACACACACACACACACACAATGTTTTGTAGACTACAGATTATAAGTAACACTTCTGATGTTTTGCACACGCTGAAAAAAAAGTGTTGAGAGTGTCTGGCATATGACTGAAGCATCATGGCCGCCATCGTTGACTTTCCCATCAAATCAGTAAGTTTGGTGGACAGAACGTGATGTGCTGAATAACATCCCCGTTCATTGCTTCGAACCAGTCTGGACTGAAACCAGTCAAAAAATCGATTCAGTGCTGTGTCACGATTCTTTTGCGTGGCAATACATTTATCGCTGCATTGACTTCAAAAGTGACTTGTTTTAATATATTTTTAATTAAATATGTTTGCATTTGAGGTGGTAAAAACGTTGCCGTTCCTCTATAATCCTTCATGCGGTGCGCTCTAAACTATTCACCCGTCAATCGGCGGCACAGTAGACATATACAGAGAATTATTATTTGCCCGGACGAAACACAAGAGATAAATTCGAGCTTTTCCATTGCATTTAGTTTTGAGCTGAATGTTAAACTCTTGTGTTTGAAGGTAATTTGTATTGTTTAAATTCCACACTTTAGAAACCTAATGTTATAAGAAATGAGATACATTTAGTTGTGCAAGCTTAATGCTGTTAAATAAAGCTTTAGAGTTGCAATGTGATTAACGTTTTTTTTTTCTTTTTATATTTCAAGGTTTTAAAATTGTACCAAAATTGGTAAACTTTTTAAAAAAAATCAAATTCTAATTTTATTTGTGACATACAAATAAAATATATGATATAATAAATATATGAAATAATAAATAAGATATGCAGTGAAATATTTATTTATAGATTGTTCGTGACGTAAAAGAAGAGTTTCTTTGTGAGAATGATTTTCAATTGTAGTGAGTACAATTAATAATGTAAAAAAAAAAGAATATTCAAATATTTACACTAATGAAAAATATACGGTATGTAAAAGGTTGCTAATAAAATAGACTTGAAATAGAAGCGTATGAGCTGTTAAGTGTATAAGTTATACAGGATAAATTACAGGATGAAAAATGTATTCTGTAAAGATGCTTTGCGACAGTGAGCATTATTCTACAAATAAAACTGAATTGAATTGAAATAAATTACAGCTGAGTGCAGTTTAGTCCTCATTTGTGTTAGGATATTTATAAATTCTTGCAGAATCTCAATAGAAATGGTGATAATATGGTGTGTGTGTGTGTGTGTGTGTGGTGATTCCCGTCCCTGGTGATTTGCGTGACGCTGAGAGGGCGACCTCAAGTTTATTGCGTAATTGCGAACAAGATTTTCCAAAGGCTGAAGGAGAACTTAAGTGTACGAATAATGCAACAGTTAACATGGTTTCAGGAACTATTGCTCTGGTGTTACCTCATTTACAAAAGTAAAAGACAGATTTGCACTTGAAATCTCTTCTCGCCAGAGGGCTTACTGCAGTGTCGTCATGCTGCCAGAACATCTCTTACAGGAAATAACACCTCGGCTCTCCGACTCTCCCCTCGCCTTTCTCCTGCTCTCTCTCTCTCTGAGCGCAATCATGTTTGTGAGTCATTCCCATGTGTCTCCTCACACCCGGAGTTCAGTGGTGTTCCGAGGTTTGTGTTGGATTGAGCTTTGATGTTGACACCAGGAAGATAGGACAAAAAAAAAAAAAAGCCTGACACATATAATATCTTAATATAATTTTTTCCAAAAACTTCCTCATGTGACTAGAGATCAAGCAGCACATTGTTCATCTCCCCCCCCCCTTTCCTTTATTCACTGTTTACTGCTCAGATTTATACAGAGACTTTTTATAGCGGTTCACTTGTAACAACATTTATATTAGAAATCATGAATAAAAGCGATTGAAAAGAATCCTCATGTAATAGCAGGCACGTGAACGAGGTGAGGATGTAAGTGCTACAAGGCTAACAGGGGTGGCTAGTAACGAGTTACATTTACTTAAGTAACTTTTTTTATGTACTTCTATGAGTAGGTTTACCGCACTATACTTTTTACTTTGACTTGTGTAGATTTGTGAAGAAGAAACGCTACTCTTATTCCGCTATACCCGACTCGTGACCATTTATTCAACACTTTAGATATTCTTTGTGTTTGCCAGAGAAATGCAGCCGGTGGATCTATCACGTGACTGTGATTCACCAATCAGGTGTAGCAATAATAATCACATGACTCCGTTTGACCAATCAGCCGCAATAACAATAACTGCATGAGGGGGTGTGTCTTCAATCGTAGTGGACAGAGAAGCAAACATGTCGTGGTTAGTTTAGCTGTTTTATTTTATGTTAAAATCTTAACATATATAATTCGCAAATAAACTAGAGGCTTAAAAATATATTATTTTCTTACATTTGTTCTGCTGGACAGTTTACGGTTAAGTGAAACCTCTTAATCTTGTACACATGTTCTAATGTTATTTTCTGCTGAGTCATTTGCAGGGTGACTATACAGTATATCTTACACAGGAAATAGTTACACTGTTCACACATACATATGTTACCTACAGTAGGGATTTATTTCAAAAGCTTTTTATTGTGAAAAAGGGGAGATTAGGAAAATTGTCTTTTGTATTCCTTAATTTGCTATTTTGTAAAGATATTTAGTCCTATTCATTTATTTTATATAATTTATTAGATCTATTTTATTATTTGGAAATGTCACAATTTGTACATTATTTTATCATTTTGTCTGACTGCTTGCGTCATTTCTACAAAAAAAAAAGAATCAGACATTACAATGAAACAGTTACTCAGTACTTGAGTAGTCTTTTCACTGAATACATTTTTTTTAACTCGAGTAATATTTTGAACGACTACTTTTTACTTCTACATGAGTAATATTATTTTGAGGTACAGCTACTCTTACTTGAGTAAATTTTTTGGCTACTCTACCCACCTCTACTGTTTACTGCTCAGATTGATACCGAGACTTTTTATAGCGGTTCGCGTGTAACAACATTTATATTAGAAATCATGAATAAAAGCGATATCGATTGAAAAGAATCCTCAAGGAATAGCAAGCATGTGAACGAGGTGAGGATGTAAGTGCTACAGGAACTACAGGCAAGAAGTTTAATAGAGAGAAATGCAACTAATGCAAGAAGTCCTGTATTTAAAAAAAAAGAAGAAGAAGAAGAAAAAAAAGAGAAGAAGTGAGTAAATTAATATGGGTTTTTGGACTCAAAGAACTTTTCTTTTTCTATATGCTCCGCTATAGCTTTATTATTAATCTGACTGCTGGATTGCGTCTCTGCTCCAGACCGCAGCATCGCTCATAGACACTGCGTAGGAATGCTGCCATCTGGACTCATGGGAAATTAAAGACAGGAGCAGGAGGGGCAAATCACTCCTGGCTAAATGCCCTGAGGACAGGGAGAGGGAGGTGGAAAGGGAAGGAGTGAGAGAGAGGAGGCAGGGGGGGTTGTTTGGAGTGGGCCACATTTCTGAGATGAAGGAACACACTGTGCAGTGTTTCACATATTGGCATCTAATCAAAAATCCATTAAGATGTTTTTTTCAAGGTGTGTGTTTTTTCCCCTCTCTCTCTCTCTCTCTCTCTCTCTCTCGCTCTTTCTCTCTCTCTTTTTCTCTTTCTCCCAGGACTTCCACCTGCTCTATGAGGAGGCACGGTACTACCAGCTCACCCCCATGCTGAAAGAGCTGGAGCGCTGGAAGCAGGAGCGCGACCAGCGGCGCTCGGCTCAGCCCTGCGAGTGTCTGGTGGTCCGCGTGACCCCCGACCTCGGCGAGAGAATCGCTCTCAGCGGGGAGAAGATCCTCATCGAGGAGATCTTCCCCGAGACTGGAGACGTCATGTGCAACTCGGTGAACGCAGGCTGGAACCAGGACCCCACCCACGTCATCCGCTTCCCTCTCAACGGCTACTGCAGACTCAACTCCGTACAGGTAAAGACAGAGACACGACCACGCTAGCTAGCTTTTTTTTATAACTATGTCTATTTCAGTCTATGAGGTAGAGGTGTGAAGAGCACTACAGTGTGAAATGAAGCTCACTCACACCCGAGTGATATTAAATTTTCAGCTATTCAAGAACTATCAAATCTATGCGTGCATATTAATTGCAAGCACCACCGTTATGTTATTGTCATGGTTACAGTACGTCAAAGGTACAATATTTTATTTACTACAGTCAAAGGTTTGGATTTATTTTCTACATTCAAGAAATATAGTGAAATTTTTAGTTTTTTTCAAAACTATTAAATAAAACATATCACATTAGGTAATTAATAGGGCAGTCAATATTAACGCGTTAATGTGTGTGATTAATCTAGAAGATTTAACACTTTTTTTTTTAATACCAATTAATCATATGAACAAGTTTGACCCTAATGGCTTCCCATAATCGCAGCATGATTACCCGGCTGTTTGTGAAAATGGCACATTTAACATGGATAAAAAGATGACTAAGGAAACACCATCAGGTGTGCTGAACAACAAGTTTCAATAGAAAAAACGTCTAGATGAATGTGTTGATAAAAGTTGTGTGCCCGAGTTACCTCCACGAGGTACTCAAACTATTTTTACAAGAGTACATTAAGCGTAAGATGTGGAAGTGGTGGCTTAGGCTATAGGTTGTTGATTTTCGGATCTGAGGATCTGTGTTTGAGGCCCACCCCTTCTGACCTCTCAGATTCAAAATTTAGTGTTTTTTCTCACCACTCAAACTCCCTTTGTTTTACTTCTCCTCGAAATGCTGAGTAGTGTTGGGAAGTTTAGATCATTGTAGTGACTCGTTTCTGTGAATCTCGTTTATTAAAATGTACAAAGCTTTTTTTTTTGGAGTCATTTAGTTCATTTTGTTCTTTTGATCAGAAATAAAATAAAATGTTACATTTTCAATAAACAGACCCCAGCACGTTTACATACACAATGCAGCTAAGGACATATTATGATAAACAGAATGAGCAGCTCATCATCATATCTTCTGGTTCTGAACTGTTCGTTTTTTTGTCACGTGACTCCCATAGACGCTATTCAGTGCATTACACAGGAAACAGAATTGAGCGGTTCTTCTCACGAGTCTTTTTAGTCCGAGTCGTTCGTTCTTTTGAATGTATTGCACTGCATAGCATCTACTGTATGGGAGTCATGTGACAAAAGACCGAACGATTCGGGCCAAGACTCGAAAGGTAACGACTCATTTCTGTTACCTGTACTTAACCTGTGGAGGTTTTGCGATGCTTTGCGCATGCGCGCCCAGTAGAAAATTAGCGAATCTTTCTGAGACTACTTGTTCTTTTGAGTCACGTTAAAGATTTGTTCAAAAAGAACGAATTTTTGATGAACGACCCATCACTAATTCTAAGCAACAAGCTGGGGGAAGGGGCTCTTCTTATATGACGTCACAATATGGGGGAAATCGAATTTCGAAAATCTGAAAATGACTAAAGAGTGAAACTTTTCGATAAACGTATACCTTTAAGTACTGCTTCTTGCAGTCGTGCCTATAGATAATTCCTGAATATCAGTATCAGTTATTACTAAGACTTTCTTTTAATAGTAATGACATTCAATGCAACGGGCCTAGTTTTAAACGTTGTCTGCTTTTGTACGGATTCACAACTACCGTTACGTTTGCGTCCGGATCAACGAAAAGTATCCGACAGCTGTCAGTCAATCAGACGCTAGTTTTCCTGCAGCGATAATCCAGCATTGGAGTGAACATAGTGAGAGGACATGTCCTGACATTCAGGAAATCACTGATTAGTGTGTGTGTGTGTGTGTGTGTGTGTGTGTACGCAAACTGCATTCCTACAGTACAGTATGTACCAGAGACTGCATAGAAACACACACACACCCTACAGCCATCCGTCCTGCCACGACTGTGTTCTCTGTGCAAGAGTGAGAGATGGACACCTCCGGGGAACGTCGTCAGATTAGTGACAAACACACACACTCCCCCACACACACACACACAAACACATGTAAGACCATTGAAACACACAGGGCAAAAAAAAAAAAAAAAACGCCTGTTTTCTTCTGTTTGTCTCTTCTTCAAAAAAGCGAGCAAACAGAAAAACAGAAGAAGAGAGAAAGAAAGAAAAAAATGCTATGCATAATTTACACACCCCTCCGTTTAAAGACCTCACTCCTCTCGGTTTCAGAACGACTAGAGCACCACATCGCCCCGAGCTACTCGAACACACGTATTGCATTTTTTAATACCATACTTACAATTTCTCAAACAGCCTAAACCTCTTCACAATCCTTTTATAGGTTTTTAAACGCCGTGCAATATAATTAATTGGCCACATCAGCTAACAAACATTCCTTGCTTTGTCTCGGAGTTGGCTTTAATAGATGAGGAGGAGGAGGCGCACACGCGCACACACACACACACACACACACACACACACGCACACAAACGCTCCATAGATGATGAACGTTTAGAGAAATTTCTTACTTTTAATTTGCAGAACTTTTTTTTTTTCAAAAGTCTAAAACATGTACGATCTTCTTTTCCGAAGAAAAAAGAAACTTTGAATTTCATCATTTAAAGTTTTCTATGAAAAAAAAAAAGCTTTTTAAATTGGATTTTCGGACGAGACAGACGAGATATCGTAATGTTCAGACGTTATCATAATACTATCATAATACTGAGAAGCTTGTGAAAATCATAAACTGAAAAAAGGCGTTTCCCGGGAAAAGAATTAAAAGGTTGAAGCTAATAATAATCTGATCAGCTTTAATGTAATCAGTGATATTATTATTATTTGAGGTTGAAGCCCACATACTGTACATGTCTGTCTGTCTGTACGGCAGAACTCTCTGTCTGACTTGTTAATACAAAGAAATAAAATGTTGTAAGGTCGAGTATCTCACGCCTCGGTCACGCTAGCCTGTACTGCTTTTCATCAACACTGAAGTACAGTACACTCCCTGTTCGGTAATCGGAGAGTGAATCACAGATGAGTAAATCAGATAATGATGAAATTTTGTCTTAAAACGACTCCGGCGCGTTAAAATTCGCTCATACAGTAGAGAATCGTTTTGATTCATACCTATTTTCTCATAGGTTTCATACATGCCTTTAAGGGTTTATACACTATGTGTCAGGGCTGCCTTGTAAAAGTTTTTTTGTCCCATCTTCCTGGTGTCTTACCTGAAAAACCAATTTAAAAAGTTTTTTTCAAAGAAAAACTTTAAATGATGAAATTCAAGGATTTTCTTTTTCTGCGGGAAAAAGATTGTACATGTTGTAGACTTAAAAAAAAAAAAAAAACGTTCAGCGGATGTGCTCCATATATTTTCTTTTGATTCTGCAAACCAGCTTTTTTCTGCCAATAACCGTTGTTAAAAGCGCTATATAATAACACTTTCAGTGCTGTTATTTCAGCAGTAAACATATTAAAGTTTAATAAAGTTTCTTTAATTTCAGTCTAGATGTCAGTTTAAGACGCGCCCACAGTTTGAGGTATTCGCAATACACAGTACGGTTTCTAATCTGGCACAGAACCGCTCGTAGTTTTCCTTCTACTCAACATTTTGATTTCATTTATGGTGCAGGTTAAACTTCAGGCAGATATCAAAGTACTGCAAAAAAGTTTCATTAAACTCAGTCCATACAGTTTCATGGGATGCTTTGGCAAAATCTGCCTGGACAGACATACAGACAGACATACAGATTATTTTTCTGAGACTGGTTTTCGAGCTCTTCAGTGTATGAAACATAAATATATCAATGAAAGAGCGGGTTCTGACCCAATGTACAGACAAAACCTTCATTTTAGTTTTATAGATTTAGGTCTACATTGGCAGCATGTGTATGCAGTTATGAGTGTGTGTGTCGGGGGGGGGGGGGGGTGTATTGAGTATGACGTGACAGAGATTTGAGCCAGCCCTGACTTTTCGAGAGTTGTTTTGAAGCCAAACTGACATTTAATACGATTGGAAACTTTATTGTCTTTGGAACCGAGAATCTCCCCGATGTTCATACTATAGAGAGACAGAGACTGAGAGAGACAGAGAGAGAGACACTGAGTGATCGAGAAACTGAGAGAGACAAGTAACATAGAGAAAGATGGAAGAGAGGACGAGAGACACATGGAGATAAAGAGGGAAACATATATATATAGAGAGAGAGAGACAGAGAGATGGACAGACAGATGAAGATCGACAGAGACAGAATGAGGAAAGAACCGAACGGAGGATGGAGAAAGAGACAGAGAGAGATCGAGTGTAAGGAAAGACAGGGGAAAAGAGAAAGTGAGAGCACACACTCTCACATACACACACACAGTTTGTCCCAAAGCCGAGGTTCAGGAGCGGCTCCATACATCACTGTGATTGAGCACGGGGATCAGCGAGGATGCCGTCGTTCCTCCATCACCGTGACAGGAACACAACCTAAGAGAGAGAGGGAGCATGTCCCTCCTGACGGCTCTGACACATATACACACACTCATGCACACATGTGCACACGCACACACACACACACACACACACACACCTTTCCCCAGCGCTTTAATACTTCAGCTGGAGTCTGTGTAGACGCTCCCGCTGTGGCACTGCTGATTAAACGTCTGCACGGCCACATCGCCATCCACAAACCTGGACAACAGCCAGAAGGAGTGTGTGAAGAGGGACAGGTGTCTGTGTCTGTGTGTGTGTCTGTGTCTCTGTGAATCTGTGTGTGTGTCTGTGTCTCTGTGAATCTGTGTGTGTGTCTGTGTCTCTGTGAATCTGTGTGTGTGTCTGTGTCTCTGTGAATCTGTGTGTGCGTCTGTGTGTGTGTGTGCGCGCGTCTGTGTGTGTGTGTGTCTGTGTGTGTRTGTGTGTGTGTCTGTGTGTGTTTGAAAGGGACAGGTGAGTGTGTGTGTGTGCGTGCGTGTGTGTGTGTTTTGTGTTTGTAGTTTAAAGGACCGCTTTTCTTTTTAAAGAAATGGCAATCACGCATCGATCACGTCTCTGAGAGGACACACGTGACGTCCTTGGCCCTCCCTGGTTGGCAGTCGTAGCCTTGACATGTAAATTATGTAAATATATATTTTGTACAGCAATTTTTTTAAAATATATTTTATCTTTTATATTTTATTCTTATCTGGCTATCTACTGCTATATTTTCTATAGCTAAAGTTTTTCTGTATTTTATTTTCATTTTATTCCATAATTTATTTCTTATTGATGATCTTGTTTTGTTTTTCTTTTGTTTTAGTTCGTTTTGTTTTATTAAGGTCTCAGACGGTCGTATAAGCATTTCACTGCATGTCGTACTGTGTATGTGACAAATCAAATTTCTATTTGAATTTGAAATAAGAAATAAATAGACATTACACCTCGTTTAACTTTTATTCTTTGCACCGGCTGCTTTGGAAAAAAAAAACCAGAAAGTGAATCCGTTTTATTCTTGCTCCCGTTCCTGCTAACACACTTGTGACCCAGAATGCTACGTCTTCATTAAATCTTGCACATCAGACATGCTTTTAGATTGGACACTTGATAGTAGTAAGAACACACAAGGAGTACTTTTTTTTTGTTGTGTTTTTTTCTCTCGTTGAATCTTTTTCAACATCCAGTAGAGACGAGAACTTGTGATACTTCAACAGGACGCGGTACTTTCCGGACCTTCAAAAAAAAAACAAATGTATACTCAATTCGCTTGGCTTTCCACTGATGCAAAAAAAAATTTGCGCGGCTCCTGGACGTACGCCTGATTTAGCCGGCTTCAGTTCAGTTCAGTGGCAAATTTCTTACAGTTCCCGAGGCGAAAAAAAAAAAAAATTCATGAGGCAGGTCGTTCGTACGAGGTACCACTTTGAATTACTGAGGTACTACTTAGCCGAGCAAAGCGAGTGAGAAGTTGAGAACTTTCTGATTGGTTCTGATTGGCCAGCCGCGACGTTTAGAGTTGCATGCTACTTTCGGCAATGAATTTTTGTATTTCAATACAGATGAAGATTTTCACTTAAGGTCATGACAGGACAGAATCCTGTCGAGTCTTGAGTCAAAGCGTGGCTCCCGTCATCGTCCCCACTTAGCCGTGAAAAACATTCGACGAGATAAAACAGTACTTCTGATGTGACGCCAAGTCTCTGCGTCCATCCTAGAACCACGCCTGACACAGGTTTGCGCCTCATCACTCCTGCAGCCTGACCTTAATCCTACATCCGGACAAAATATGGTGTCTCCTCATTGTTTTCGCTTGACCCTGACCCGGTGTCTTTTACAGTCCTCGCACGCGTTGTCTGTTCTGTAATTGGTTTCGTGGAAGCGTGCCTCCGTCTCAGCTTGGCTCCAATTGTTCCCAGCACCACAGACGCACTAAAATACAATTAGGCAGCGTTGTGCACCAGAGTAATCAACACTGTGAGTGTGTGTGATTCTGAAACGTTTGTGTGTGTGTGTGTGTGCGTGTGTGTGTGTAGATTTGTGAGACGTGATGCTTGGGCAGGTTGGATCATTACTGCTCTATTTAAACGCAGCATAAACCGTCTGCTGCTGTGCACCCGCTAAGGAGAGAGAGTCTGTCTCTGTCAGCAAGATCTCGAGAGAGAGAGAGAGAGAGAGAGAGAGAGAGAAGAATATTCACACGACGACAGGAACAGCAGAGCTGAGCTGAACTTTAAACGAGAGCTTCATCTATCCAAAGTGAAATTCTCTCTCTGTCACACACTGTAGTTGGCATCATGAATAACGATGCCGTGTTCCTTCCGAAGTGCTGCGTAAGTGCGCGGGGCTGAAATTGCCTCACCGGCTCAGGCAGGTTCGCCCCCGTCCATTTATCCATTTATATACAGCCGCCTCGAATCCAGCAGGAACATGCGGCACAATTCCACCGCTTTTACACACCTGAGTCAGCTCAACGGTAATCAGCACGCCCGTTCCTCCATCACACACTTCATCATGTGTGTGTGTGTGTGTGTGTGTGTGTGTGTAAGCAGGAAAATACACTGGATGTGTGAGCCAAACATGCAGGATTTGAAATAAAGCAGAAATAATAACACAATGATAATAACTGTCATTCATCCAACACAAAATGCTTTACAGGAAGAAGAAATGAACAGTTCTTTTAGTTCATTTAGGTTAAACAAGAATTAAGAATAAATATAAATACATACGGCATCATAGTGATTAGCATTGTCGCCTTGCTCCTCCAGGTCCTGGGTTCAATCCCCACGTCGGGTCTGTGTACATGGAGTTTGTACGTTCTCCCCATGCTTGCTAGATTTTCAGATTTTCTCCCATAGCCCAAAGATATGCTGATTAGGCTAAATGGAGTTCCCAAATTTGCCCTTAGTGTGTGTGAGTGTTGACCAGAGGTCCTACCACGGTCGTACAAGATGGGAATAAATACTACAATGCCTCTGCAATCTCCAGTTGGACTACAGAGGTTCCTAGACGGACAGATGATTCATATGTTGGGGGGGAAAAAAACAGTAGCAGTCAGATCTAACCACACACAGGTAGCTCAGTGGTTGAGGTATTGGACTTCAAAGATTCATAATCGAACCCTACCACCAGCACTTTGAGATGAGAGTGAGTAAGTGACTGTCACTAATAAGTGGTTTTCTTATGGACACACAGCTGTTTAGTCCCAATCCGGTGAGTTGGACAGATAGTGGACCTTCGCAATGTATATAATTGCACATTGGAAGCCACGGTTTTTTATTTTTTTTACTCGTACTGCAAATATATATACACACGTGGACAAAATTGTTGGTACCCTTCGGTCAATGAAAGAAAAACTCACAATGGTCACATAAATAACTTTAATCTGACAAAAGTAATAATTTAAAAAAATTCTATGAATGTTAAACAATGAAAGTCAGACATTGCTTTTCAACCATGCTTCAACAGAATTATATTAAAAAATTAACTCATGGAACAGGCCTGGACAAAAATGATGGTACCCCTAGAAAATACTGAAAATAATGTGACCAAAGGGACATGTTAATTCAAGGTGTGTCCACTAATTAACATCACAGGTGTCTACAATCTTGTAATCAGTCAGTGGGCCTATATATAGGGCTCCAGGTAGTCACTGTGTTGTTTGGTGACATGGTATGTACCACACTCAACATGGACCAGAGGAAGCGAAGGAAAGAGTTGTCTCAGGAGATTCGAAAGAAAATTATAGACAAGCATGTTAAAGGTAAAGGCTATAAGACCATCTCCAAGCAGCTAGATGTTCCTGTGACTACAGGTGCACTTATTATTCAGAAATTTAAGATCCATGGGACTGTAGCCAACCTCCCTGGACGTGGC
>QMIH01001537.1:53278-63757 GCA_003987875.1 Clarias batrachus | reverse complement strand
TATATATAAGGCGATCATTGATCATTTAGTGTTTCCTGACTCAAGTACAAATGCAATGCCAGGATGAAAGACTTCTCTCTGTAGCTGTTGCATGTGAACTGGTGAATGTCTCGTTTTTATAGTGTGACAAGACAAGCGGAGACAGTACACATCACTCTGAATCAAATCCACTCTCAGTCAGAGCCTTTAGTTTCTTATAAAAATCCCAGTGAGGTCAGACTCCTTGTTGTTTGGACTCCTTGGCTTTTCTGCACACTCTATGATGTAATTTTAAATAGATACATTTACTTTTTGTTATCGATCTGCACACAGTAACCCATACTGACGACGTGAAACTTTTTTTTTTTCAATCAGGAGCCGAAATCTCTCATTTAGATTAGTAGACAGACCCTTGGCTAAAGGCAAGCCTGTTTCCTTTGATTATCTTAAGATGTCTCTAGAACTTGACTGGCGTCCACCTGTGGCAAATTCAATTGATTAAATATAATTTAGAAAGGCACACACTGGCTTGTGTGTGTTTGTGTGTAAGGTCACACAACTCGCACTACATGTCAGACACACCCCAAGCTATAGAATCCGAGGCAGTCTTTACACCCCTCGGCATCTCAGCAAGGGTATTAAATTATTTCTAAAGTTTTGAATGCACTAGGAGCAGAGTGTGAAAGTTTGGAACCATCGGGACAGGCTGACCAAGAATSTAAAGTTCTACGACAGARCTTCACAGGGATAGAAGAACCTATGAGTTGTCAGAGATGCTCCATCTATCAGGTCTTTATGGTCAAGTGGTTTGATGGAAACTTGGTTTGGTGGACACTTAAAGATGGACAAGGACATGGACATGGTTCTCAAAATCGATATTACGTGTGTAAGAATGTATCTTGCACCTCTAGGGTCCAGGTTCGATTCCTGGACTGTTTGGATGGAGTTTGCATGTTCTCTCTGTGCTTGGTGGGTTTCCTCCTAGTTCTCTGGTTTAGCGCCTAACTGGCGTTCCCAAATTACCTGATGAGGGTGTGTGAGTGTGTCCTACGATGGACTGGCACCCCGTCCAGGGTGTACCCCACTTCATACCCTAAGTCTCCTGGGATAGGCTTCCGACCCTGTAGACAGGATAAAGCGGTGTAGAAGATGAGTGAGTAAGTGAGTGAGTGAGTGTAAGAATGTTTGTTAAATAGAAGAGAAAGAATAAAATAAAGTCACTATAGCAAATACAATGTGTTGTATAAACATTGAAATAACTGAACACAGATGGCTGATCCTGTGTACACGGACATTTTTGGTAGATGCTAATGAATATTAATTACTATGAGAGAAATTGCAACGGTCACATGACAGAGTGTCAAAAACAAACAAGATGTCGGAAACCAATATAAGTGAAGGTTTTTTTCATATGGAGATGGAGGTTTTAAAGGAAATTATAACGAGGTCTCAGGTCACATGATCTTAGTACTACAGACGGGAGGTTGGGCCTAATTAGCATACTAAAAGTACAGTAAAGGGGAGTCCTATACAGTCTAATTTACTGTGTAAAGTTGTACATGTTGTATAATCTGAATCAATGTTTAATGGAATCTAAGAATCTTTAATGGAATCGTCATTATGAAATCCAAGCTCTGTGTCTGACATATACCATCCTTGCGCCAGAGCATGGCGATGACATTGTACAATGGTCGAGGAGTCTGGTCACAGATTTTGGGAAGGTGGAGTATACCGTAATACAGAGTAAACAACAACCCAAGACAGCTCTRGAGGACTGAATGTCTCTGAATGTCCTTTAGTGACCCATGTGGCCCAACGTCTAGACGTATATATCCAGTGTTGCGGAAGTTCGACAAAAAAAAAAAAATCTACTATAAATTACTAATTACTACATTAAAATTGTAATTTGATTACAGTACTGATTATTTCATGTAATACGTAGGCGTCCTCCCATTCTGCAGGTGCGTGAAGGGGCGGGGCCGCCAGGTCGGGCCAACTGGCGATAATTAATGTTAACGGATCTCGGGCTTTCTCAGCATTAAAAACTGCCTCAGCTTTTTTCCCTTCCTCCCTCTTTTAACCCTTCTCCTTCCCCATTTTTTCTAAATAAAATCACCCCTTTTTCTGTAAGACCTCACCTTGTGTCCGTGTGTCTGTGTAGTCGCCCGTGCAAAAAGAGCAAACCCGTTAACAACATAAATGTAAAACTACAAAGCTCTCCGTCGATTGATTAAAGCGTCACAGTAACACTTTATACCCAACTCTGCTTATATCCAACAGCGTCTCATCTGCGTATAGACCTTCACAGATCTTCTCCTCATGTGATCTGTTCCAACTTGAGAGGTTCTGCTTCAACAGAATGGGAGAATCTGCACAAACCCATGTGTGCAAAGCTTTCGAAAGACTTTTTACCCAAGAAGACTCGAAGCTATAGTTGCTGCAGAAAAAAAATAGGCTTCTGCAAAGTACTAAATAAAGGATGTGAATCTTTATCTTAATGAGAGATTTCAGTTTTTTAATAAACTTGCAAAAAATACTTAAAGCTTGTTTCCATTATGGGTTATTGTTTTGTAGATTAATGGCAAACCAAGTAAATTTAATACACCTGAAATTAAATATATAACCCAATAATAAAGCGGGCAAAAAAACAGACGTGCAGTTTTTTTTCTTTTCTTTTTTTTTCCCCGAACCCGGCGTGTATTAAGAGGACATGTGTTCCACATTTTAGGAGCACAAACACCTGTTCACTCTCCTGCTCCGTCTAACACTGAGCATTGTCTGGCGTGATCTCGACGTCCCACTGGTGCGACTGTGGTCCTGCTGGATCTGCAGTGTGTCTCTCTCGCATGCTGTGGGATTTACTCCTACCCCTTCTCCCTTCATCATTGGCAGACATCACGTCCCGTCTCGTACGGCTCCACGTCGCCTACACAGATCTGGACACGCCATCAGACGTGGCTCTGTGCGAGACAGACCGCAAGCCTTTTACATTTATTTATTTATTTTGAGACCCAAAGTGAATTAAAGCGAGGTAGAATTGAATCTAAACATAAAGCAAAAAGAGCGTTTTGTGGGCCGGAATGAACCGCTGCATTATGTTGGGAGTATTTAGATTTTTTTTTCTTTTTTAAACGTTTCAAACAGATAACACGGCATGGTGTTAGCACGTTTCCATATGTTTGGATTTAGGTTACATTCCTGCTATGGTTTCTGATGTAATGTTTCTCCCTCCAGGGAGCAATCATGATAAATGGGGGAAGAAGAAAAAAAAGAGAGGCTTTTGTCCTCGCTCTCATGGCCTGAAGTCGTGCTGCACGGTTCTTATTGAAATCAGTGGCTAAAAACAAGCCAACATGGCCAACATGGTCCCTGGAGAAAGTTATAGAGAATGTAGGAGTCGGACTAAAGATAAATAAATCGTAGCTTGTGTTTTATTTCAGTTCTAGAGTAATAATACGGTGGTCATATTCCCTATGATTTATTGAATCTTGTATTATTATACTCTCTGTATCTATTTCATTGTTCAACATCATACATGAAGAGACAGCGAGTCGGACAGTCCCGTAACCACCGCCAGACTAAATGAGATTTGTGTTTAGTTTTTTGTTTTTTCATGCATTTTAGCTTCTGATTAAGAATTTTTTTAAAAGGTTGTTTGTTTTTTTATTTGTCTGTTTGTTTGTTTGTTTTTTTCACCCTCGTCTCTGTCTGTCCCCGCAGGTCCTGGAGCGTCTGTTCCAGAAGGGCTTCAGCGTCGCGGCATCATGCGGGGGCGGAGTCGACTCCTCCCAGTTCAGCGAATACGTTTTGTGTCGCGAGGACAGGCGGAGCCAAAACATGAACACGCCCCTCAGGATAAAGCAGGAGCCGCTGGACTAGAGACATACGGTTCTCGTCACTGACACAAACTGACCTGCCCTTAGATACTGACACCCACACACACAAACTCACACACGATCACACAATCACAATCACACGGACGTAGACGTACGTCTGTTACCTAACGCAGAATGTAACAGACACAACACAAGAACAACCCAAAGAACTGGAAACACACAAAAAAAAGAGGGGCAGAGGGGAAGCGTGTCATTTAGCCAGCCAATAAGAAGCCGGCTTCTCTTACAAGCTCCTCCTTCAGTCAGTGCAGCGGGAGTCGTTTTGACCGGGTCGTATTCAGGGATGCCCGCTCACCGCAGACAACGATAAGGTGCAGTGAACAGACACAGTGCTCAGAGGACTGGCCAAAACTATTGTTTCATGTTATTGTTGTTTATAAAATATAAAAGAAAAAAAAAAAGAAAAGAAAAAAACACACTTCTTACTCTTTGTCTGCCACCGTGATGTATACAGTCCCTAATGCTCTGTTTAGTTTTTTTTTAATGTTCTTTGTTTACTTTATGTTTCTTTTGTTATATGAAGGATGAATGCGAGCCGCGCTCACGCGGAGAGCAGGAGCGAGTCGCTGCCTCTCTGAAACACTCTCGTAGCCCGAGGCGGCACAGTTAACACACCGCGCGCTGTAATGCATCCAGAGCCCAGAGAAGGCCGCTTTGTTTAAACAGAGCTGCGAGCGAACACAAGCATTACTAAAGCTCTTCCTGCAGCAGGCCCAGGTAACACAGAGAGAGAGCGTGTGTGTGTGTAATACAATTCTCATGACATATCACTAAGCATTCAGATCCAGCATCAGCTGCGCACCAGTGTGTGTGTGTTAAAGAAAGCGACGGCGAAATAAACGAATGATTTTGTACATTCATGCTGACCTTTTTCTTTTTTTTTCTTTTTGCGATCAGGATTGTGTCAGAACGACAACCGGACATACTCGAGTATGTCTATAGGATATCTGCACTTAGACAAACATGCTTTAAATAACTGATGCTGGTGATGACGAGAACAAGAAGCCTTGGAGCGCTAGCATATAAAAGCGTGCCATTGGTAATACATACACTGCCTGGACGAAAAAGTTGCACTCTCTAATATTCATTCAATTGTCTATATACCCGTAGACATTAGGGTTAGAAAACCTTACCAGCTTACCTAACCATAGATGTGATAACCTGGTCATTCAGTACATTCAGGTCATCAGCTGACTTCATTTTATTGCCACATAGCGTTGAGGGACTGAAGCAACCTCCTGAGGCTGGTACTATACAGTACATGACATGACCGCTTGCTTCATCAGATCACATGACCTTGCTCAATTGCTCCAAAGTCCAATCTTTACACTCCATAGCAAACTGAAGCCTTTTTTTTTTTTTGGATTTTTCCCCGATTTTCTCCCTAATTCAGTCCCATCACTATGGGGCTCCCACATTACGCTACTACAGTACTACCACTCAGTCGAGTGGGCCGAAAGCTATCACGTGTTTACACTATCACAGCCGAACGCATCTTTTCAAACTGCTCACCCACGCACCGTTGGGGGCGGCATTAACACACTCGGAGGACAGCGCTATCCGCTCCTTCCACCGACACCCCTGATTGGCTGTAGAGCCGTGATTAATGTGGGAGCACAAAGTACCTCTCATCACTCCCCTCTGAGAGAGCTCGGCCAATCAGCTCTCTCTAGACCTCCGGCTGTGAGAGGTTACAGAATCACCCGGTAATCGAACTCACGAGCGAGCACTTTACCACTGCGCCACTCGGAGGCCCAACTTCGTCTTTTTCTGACACAAGTTAACGTTTCCAAAAATGTTTCGAGACCCCAATCCCATTCACTTCAAATCTCCATAGTTGTCCTCTTCGCTTGACGCAGGTCAATATTTCGACCCTTATTTGGAAACGTCGATTTTATTTATTTATTTTTTTGACCAGGCAGTGATGTTTAAATATCCCCAATGCAAGTAGCTCATTAATCAAGAAGACTTTACATTATTGTTGTGGTTATTAAGGTGAATTAAATCTCTTTCATTTACGGCAGTGTGTGGTACTGTAGCTGAATCTCCTCTCTGTATCACGTCATCATGTTCTCAGATGCGTAACGATGCTGAATACACTCTGGGCACTAGTGAGACCTAAAGGTGGGATCAGTCTCTTTTTAAAAAATACAAATACATTTTTTTTWAAATCCTGTAATATTTGTTAAAGGTTTCCTCATATGAATAAAGTATCTGTTCAGAGACAGCATTTGCACTCAGAACTCAAACGTATCATCAGTGTATTTTCTTTAAGCATACACTACATGGTGGAAAGTTCACAGAAACGACATCACAACATCCACATGAGATGCTGAGCGCCTCGTTACAGGCTTTGTTCATCTTTATGGTTATAATAAGCGCCACTCTTCAGGGAAGGTTTTGCTCAGGATTAGACTGGGGTTGAGGTCAGGCGTTTGAGTTCTTCAGCGCAGTGGGCTTTTTTGGAGCTCAGACGTTATGATGCTCGAGTATTCTTTAAGGATCTTTCAGTTCTTTAGGGACAATTGGAATCCTACAATGTGAGAAGAGGTTTTGTACAGTCGCGCGCTTATAAATTTGTGGCAACATGTCACGGGTTTGATGCACAGGTGGCACCATAGACACACGGACACGAGGCGAGGTCTTATGGGAGAAGAGTAATTTTATTTGGAAGAGCGGGGAAGGAAAGGGTTTAAGGAAAGAGGGCAGGGCAGAGTGGGCCCGCGCGGCCAGGAGCCCTGCATGCTCCCTCGATTGGCTCCTCTCGCTGACTGGCCAACTGGCCCCTTCAAGCTCTCCTTGGGTGCCACAAATGGGAGTCCATCATGACGTCCGGCAACGGGGGCCTTAACGTGAAGTGCACAGTGGCCTCTTTGGCGGCAGAGTAGAAAGCTGGCTCTACGCAAGAGCGAAACGTGGGAGCTCGTGCAGTTCTCTCACGGCTGTCCTCAATGCGTCGATCAAGAAGTGGCATTCCATTCGCGCCTTGGAAGTCCCTGGGGCGCATAACATCACCCCGCTCGCGTGCCACTCATCGCGGTTTAACAGCCACCATGGGACTCGAGTTAAACTCCCCACGTAGGAAGCCCGAGATCCATGATTATTAAAGATGATTATCCACCAGCCGTGTCCTTTTCCAGCAGCCGCGCCCCTTCACTCACTTGCAGAAGGGAAGTGAGCCGCCTACTTGGTGAGCCTACGGAGCGAGAGACCACAGATTGAGCCGCACGTCCGTCACTGGCACATGCCGTGACACAACACTTAAAGGAAGAATGCCGTGTTGGTGTCACAGTCATAATTTTAGAAAGCAGGGTGTGATTGAATCGAACCGCGACACACTGGAGGCGAGCCACCGCAGATAATACTGGAACGGCAATTAAATTAATCTGCATGTCTTTGGACCGTTGGAGGAAACCGGAGTACCCGGAGAAAACCCAGCAAGAACATGCAAACTCCACGCACACAGACCTGAGGCGGGTATCGAACCCTCGTCCCTAGAGGTGCAAGGTGACGGTACTAACCGCTAAGCCGCCAGATGAACTAACAAAGCGCTAGCCTAAAATGTAACATGTGGTCGCCTCAGGAGCAAACATTAAAGCACATACACAACCCCGCTAGCTCCAGATCTACAACCATTAAGTGGCTTCAAGGTAAGTGGCTTTTTTATATAATGTTTATGTCATGGCAACACCGTCAGGGTGTAGGATCAGATGGAAAGTGAAAACACCAAGAGGTAAACAGGCTGTAAACACTCAGCACTCATCACACACTCACCATTTATTCTGATACACAGGTTACATTTCAGCAGAACACAGAGGCGCATCACCAACATCAAAGATGGACGAAACGACAAACGCAACAAACAAACAAGCGAGTTTAAGGTCAAGCCTCCCAGTGTGATCGTCTTCCCAACGGCGTCCTCACTTCAAACCCTGCCGCTCGCTCGCTCTCTCTCTCTCTGTGTGCGTGTGTCTTACACATGCTGCTTCTTTTACCCTGAACACTTTTTGATCACAAACACACTCCTGTTTTGATCTTTAAAAAGAAAGAAATTATCTGTAGTAGTATGTCTGTGTGCAAGTGTGTGTGTGTGTGTGTGTGTCTTTGTTTCAGACGTAAAGTTGAAAAAATGTTCATTAAGAAGGTTGATTAGTTTAATTAAGTCCAGATCTGTTGGCTTTGGTGCTCCTTTGCTGATTAAATGCCAGTTGATAGAAAGGGAGCATGTGTGTGTGTGTGTGTGTGTGTGTGTGTGTGTGTGTGTGTTGAATCTGATAGCCCGGAGCACAGTGCTGCCCCCCTGTAGGGAAGCCTAATCAAGCCGGGCTTTGTTCTGATCCAGCGTTGACTCAGTCTTCTCATCCCATCCATCACACAGAATGGTCAACCACTCCTTTCATGTGCGAAGGAGTGTGTATGTGTGTGTGTATGTGTGTGTGTATGTGTGTGTGTGTGTGTGTGTGTGTGTCAGAAGCCCTGAGTGTAGCAGTGCCAGTGGAGATGTTACACACCCCACTGTGACACACACTACATGACCAAACTTCAGGACCCCCGGAGTTTGTTCACACACACACACACACACACACACACACACACACACACACACGAGTGCTATGTATAAAACTACACTACAAATCTGCACTGTCCTTTGTCAAGTTCAGTAACTGTAACAAAACTGAGCCTGGCTTCCCGTTCCTGCACCAAACTACAGCCTCATCAGTTACACCAGTCTCAGAACTAATAGACTTAAAGGTCCCATATGTTACCATTTATTTAACAAGTTACCACAGGTTTCAGAGCTCCCCCAATGTGTGTGTGTGTGTGTGTTAATGCTCCAGCTAAAATACTCCCCAGTAATAATAATAACATTTTCCACCTCAAACTTTCTTTCCAAATACAGATTAAGCCTTGATTTGCCACATACACACACTACAGCACAGTGAAATCCCAGAGCGCAGGGTCGGGCAGGACACAACACCCCTGGAGCAGACAGGGTTAAGGGCCTTGATCAAGGGCAGTGCCAGCTTGGTGAAGCCGGGGATCAAACCGCTGACCTTCCGATCAGTAACTCAGCGCACTCATCTACCATTTCGCTTAAATGATATTTTCTACACAGAGCGTATCCTGATCAGGAATCGAATGCAGACCCTGTAGGTGCGAGGTGACACTACGCCAACGTGCCGCTTGAGTGTAGAATTTTAAATGAAATGAATAACGTAATCTCCTCTTCTGAATGACACACACATTTCAGTGCCATAATCCTGCAGAACAACAAGCAGGGAGAGGGGATCATCATCTTCTTGTATGGTGTCACAAAAAGTTCTTTTGACAGCTCCTGTCGAGGGCTCTTCCGACGTGTTTTTACACCGGATGCGCTTCATGATACAACCCCCCTGTCTTTCTAACCGGGCTTGGGACCGGCACTGGTTGAACTGGCTGGGTAGAATGGGGTGTGGCATCCCACCAACAGCAGGGCTTCAACCCAGAGCCCAGAGAGATCCCAGCCATAGCCGCCTGAGCCACCACTCCCACTTCTTAAGTGATGTCACAATAGACGTAATCTAAGTGGAATCTAAGAGTCGGAATCTAAGTGGCCCTGTTTAAACCATTACCAATAGAAATATGTACGGTGACCGAGAAGTGCAAAACAACTTGACAAAATGAAAACAAAATAACAAATTAAAAACCACAATAACAAAACCCCAAACAAAGTAAAACATTCAAAAACAAAATAACAAAACCCAAATCAAAATAACAAAACCCAAAACTAATTTGTTATTTTATTTTGCGTTTTGTTAATTTGTTTTCGGTTTTGCTATTTTGATTTTGAATTTGCTATTTAGTTTTCGGTTTTGTTAATTTGGTTTGCACCTCTCGGCCGTTCAGAAACGAACCGGAAAAGGTAGGTAGAGTTTGCGAATGAAATTCTTAACGCTGATTGGACGAGACATCTGTCACTCAAGATATACAGGAAGTACTGTAGCGGCGGTAGATTCGTGTGTGTATGAATGTGCAAACATGTACTGTCCTTATTGTGGTTTCAAATATGGCGTTCTGCCAAACTTTTGCAGTTCTTGTGGAATTTTTTTCTTTTAAAAGAGACACAGCATTTCGCAAACTAATCTTTATACCGTGATATGTCATCAGCATATCCAAAATCACGGCATACGAATGTCCGTCATCAAAGTAACGTTGAATAAATTCCATTTCCTTGCTTTCTAATGAAAAATGTAATTATTTTCTTAGTTTTGCACACCGAAAAATTGTTTTAAAATGAAGCAGAACACACAAGAAACAAAGTTAGAGTCACAATTTCCTACTTCCTGTTTATCTTGAGTGACAGGTGTCTCGTCCAATCAGCGGTAAGAATTTCATTCGCAAACTATTCCTACGTTTTCCGGTTCGCATCTGACTGACCGAGAAATGCAATAAAAATTAACAAAATAACATATCAGAAAACAAAATAACAAATTCAAAACCAAATTAACAATTAGTTTCGGGTTTTGTTATTTTGTTTTCGGATTTGTTAATTTGGTTTTGAATTTATTATTTTGTCTTTGAATGTTATTTTGTTTTCGGTTTTGTTAAGTTGTTTTGCACTTCA
>QMIH01001536.1:116500-134170 GCA_003987875.1 Clarias batrachus | reverse complement strand
TTCTTCTTGGGATTTGATGGTTCTACCATGTGCGACCCATGTGAAGGGCAGTGCGTTCTGCAAGTCAGAGAGACTAGAGTCATTGCACTGTGTTGCTTCTGTCGTTTCCTCTTTTTTAGCATATTGATCCCTGAGTCTGACACAGAGGTAACAGTTTGTTAGATCAAATTCCAGAGACCAGTCTTTCGTCTGTGTTGGCGTCATCTTAAAGTAACCTTTCAGAGACGTCTCTGTGATTCCTGTCCATTTTATGCTCACATCTTCAAGAATCACACTGTTATTTTCTTCTACAGCATTGTAAGCCGTGTCCATTTGACACAATTTTCCCCAAATCCTCTGGTACTCCTTATAATCCTTGTACTTTGTTTTTGATGGATGACATACTGTGCCATCTATGGGGGTGAAACACTTGATTGGGTTCCTTGCATGCTCCAAACAGACCTCAAAGGAAGGACTGAGAGTGAGGAGGTTTACTGCAGGAAGTGTTGCCCCATTGACAACTTCTGTGCCAAGCTGCACTTGGAGCGCTTTTTCAGACTTGAGTTCCATAGTCCATGCTTTAAAATGCTTCTGCTCAGTCGGGCAAGTTTCTGACATTATTACATTATACTTTTTCTTTCTTTCTTCTTCTTTAACATCTCGAAGGCACTCGCTGACCTTACCCCAGTCCTCAGCTTTAACTGCAGATATCATTCTTATCCAATTCTTACCCGAGATCAGGATTATATTTTTGCTCTCTAACACTTCAGGTTGTAGCTGTGGCTTGATGGAATCATTAAATGAATACACTCTTCTCTTCCAGGTAAGAGTGCAGGATTGGGCTTCAAAGTTAAACGCTGGCTGCTCTACCACTTTGAGGTTCCTGTATTCAATCTTCAGCCCTGATAATCTGTCAAGTGGAACTGAGATGATAAATTCATGCTCTTTTGGAGAAATCTGGTCCACTACTGCCACTTTGGTCACATCTCTAGAACTAGATTTAGTTGCATTGAGCAATCTTAATGACTCCGAATCAAAGTCCTCAGTAGAGTCAAATTTGTCACAAAAATTCTCAATTTCTTCCTTTGTGTAATCCGGGCCTAATTGGTGCTTATCAGAGAGCACGCTATGGAGAAGCCTTTGAAGAACCAGGTCCAGATAGCGTCTCATAGGCGATGAGGCCCACGTGTATGCATTGAGCTGCAGGTCATAATGTCCTAATCTTGAAGACAAGTTAGAGCATGATCTCAGGATAACAGCTTTGTTTTGAATTTCCTTGAATTCCTTGGCCATGTGACGTAACGTAGGATGGATTTCGTCATTTATGATAAGATAAATCAGCTGGTGATAGTCTCTTTTCTGTGCCAAGGTTTCCATGWGCTCGAACACAGGTCTAAAGACATGAATGAACAACTCTTTGGCTTCTTCAAATTCTGCCTCTGGAACTTCACATATTTGTGAGAGATACGGAGACAGTGGCAGTAGGGGAGAGTATTTTCTTTTAAATGACTCAAGCAGTTCAGGATCTGGCATGAAGTGGCACCTCAGTGGGGTGAGATCTCTTGTTAGGTCTTTGGAAATTAGTTTTTCAGCCACTGCATTGTTGTAGAAAAGCATTAGTTCTTCTACCATGCAGTGGGCCCTACTTCGTCCATGTCTTTGGCCATTGCTCCAGGTTCCTTCCAACCTGAAGTTTCTAAGTACCTTGGTAAAGCAGTAGGCCACAGCAACACAGTCTTCTACACTAGAAAAGCATAGAGGTGCCTGGTTATCATCTGGACAGCGCTCTTGTATTATCTTGTCTGCTTCTTCATACGATAGCCGTCTGTCAGATTTGATAACAGAACGAGTAAAATCACTGGACTCTATCATATTGGTGGCCTTGTTAATCATTATTTTCAAGGATATGGTCTTTCGGATTTGATTTGGGAGCAAGCTCAGGCATTTATTTGCTGCTTCTCTGGAAAGCATCAAAGCTGGAGTCCCTGGCATGTCAGGGGGAGGGTAAAATGTCCTACCTTGTTTTTCTGCAAATGTATCCTCCTTACTGCCTTTCCTGATGTAACTAGCTACATCAGTAATGTGAATAGCAATCATATATTGTTCTCCATGGTCACTCAGACTGAAGGCATCATCCAAGTCTTCTGCATCACACGAGTCTATGGTGAATGTTGGGTTTCTTTCTTCATTTTCCTCTTGGTCAAATTTTGGTTGAAAAGGAGGAGGAGTCTCTTTGATGCCATATTCTAGTTCCAGAAGCACATTATAGTACTCCTTCTGTGAGATAACATTTGTAACTGCTCCAAGAGGATACTGATGAGTCTTTTCCCATTTCAGCACCTTGACCACTAAAAGCTGATCCTCGGCCATGTCTATAGATCTCTCAGAGACATAGTGTCCATCTTTTGGATTGATCTTTCGTATTTCTATTTTGTCCTGCTGTTTTTTCAGAATACATATCCTGGTCATGTTTTTCTTGACCGGCGTAGCTAGTTGTTTATGTCCCTCCATCCTGCAGATAACGGTGYAGCTTTTTTCAGATCTATMCAGCAATCCTACTACTTTCCCTTCCACTGATTCAGCTCGATTAGGCTGCCAGGTTCTGCTCAAGATCTGAACACAAACCTCATCTCCAGGAAAGGATCTGCCCACAGCATCTCTTCCACTGATGCAGATGGTAGAAGTCGGATCGTTGAGAGGTTTGGCGTATGCCAGATCGTGTCTCTCCATTTTGAGTTTACAGCGTACATATTCATGAGGTTTGGTATCCAACATTTCTTGTAGTTCCTCCTGACTGTGCTCTTGTTTAAACAGAGGCTCCCAGTGAAAAGCTCGACTGGAGAACTTGAAAAGGTCCTTGTGGATTTCTGAAGCTTCATCCAGACTTGTTCTGTCACCAAACCATCCATTTTTTAAATTTATTTTCTTCTTGTCCATGGTTTATTCTGGAAGTTCACAAAAGACAATTCAGATTATTGCAGCCTGCTACCAAATATATAAAAATGTTCATTCAAATGTATGTAACATCATATTTTTATGTCAAAATGTTATGTAACACATATGCCCTGCGATGGATTGACTCCATGTCCAAGCCTTCTGGGATAGGATCCACGTCCCCCGCGACCCTGAATACAGGCGTAATAGATGAGTGAGTGAGTGAGTGAGTGAGTGAGTGATTGAGTGTAACACAGTAGGAAACTACTGTTTGTGGATTTCTTGGACTCATCCTGAATGTTTATACAGAACACAAACTTACCGCACACATGACACGGGTCTAGCAAAACTAATCAATCATGCAACAGGTGTTTGAAATCAGAAACCGAGATAGATTCAGACAATAATGAAAACAGCATGGTCACACAGAGAGAGAGAGAGAGTCTTTTTTTCTCTTTTGACTAAGTTCAGTACATTTGATAAGTTAAGTAAATTTGAAGGCGAGTACTTTGGTACTTTTAGTCAAGAAGAAATTTAAATATATGAACTTCTACTTTTACTTGAGTAATACAGTGGAACCTCGGTTTATGAACACCCCTTACTGAACGACCAAAAAATTTGCATCAAATTTGTCCCTGTATGTGAACTCCTCCTCGGAAAAAAACCCTGAAACCACCATCACAAGCTGCTGCTATCAGCTGAACAAAGGATTGAGTGTGTCGCCCAGCATCAGTGTTGCTCAGTTCATGGTCACATGCTGTCCAAGTGTGATGTCCAAGCCTTTGTAGAGAAAGATCATCTGAACAAAACTGTGACAATTGTGTAGGTCAGAGAAAACAAATCTCTCTGGACAGAGAGGCCAAGAAACAAAAAAGAGAGAGTCCCCATTGACAGAGAATTACCCAGTGTTATTATGGAAGGGGAATCTCCATCCAAACACTAACCTCCACCCCACCAAACACTAATCTCCGCCCCACCCATCTTCCTCTCCTCCATTCCTTCACATCAGTGAGTCTCCCTAAGAAGGGGCCATGAACAGTACATGTACATGTAAAAATGAACTGTTTGCGCTCTCCTGTATAGGACTTTGTTATATATTAAGTGCTGTATTATTTTTGTATAATTAAGGCTTTTTCATACTTTGTTTTATATTTTGTGATATAAACAATAAATCAAAAGTTAAATATACTGTAGTTATAGTTTTTATAGTATAGTTACAGTATAGTTTTTATGTAGTAATTGGGAATGGAATTATTTTATTGACATGTATTCCTATGGAAAAAAAACTGAATGGCTCTATGATGGGAATAGGATTCATAGGGATACAAGTAAATAGAACTAATACAGTCAGGATCCTGTCTCTCTGTTTTTTTTTTCACAAGAAGAGTTTGAGTTTATATTCAAACTTTTCTTGTGGAACAAAAAACAGAGAGAGAGAGAGAGAGAGAGAGAGAGAGAGAGAGACATTACCACTTATATAGTACATTTGAAACAGTGGAGAAATGTTTGTCATTCAGTTTCATTCTATTTGTTCCGATTGGTAAAGTAAAAACTCACCAATGACACATAACTTCACAACAACAAGCACAAGCCAGGCGAGGACTAATCACTGAGTATATTATACTCCTTTATCACTTAAGGAGTATGATATACACTGAGCTAATTACACTGTAATGTAACTTAGTCTTCCTAATACAATATAGCATTCTGTGCTTAATAACTCTCTGCAACAAACTACCCACACATTACTTTTTTAAAATCGCAAAGCAGCCCAACATTATTAACTCCTCATTTTGTGAAATATAAAGTTGATGAGAGCAAATATGCCTAAGCTTTACTCACCGCACTGATTATTAGGCTCTTAACAAAGACAAAGACACTGCAAATAAGGCTAAATAATTCACGCACCATGGCCTCGCTCCACCCTCTCCAGTAAGGTACACATGACTTTCCAGTTCATAATAATCAGAGCTGGTGAGTTAATTTTAGAATTATGTTTTGTTAAACAGATGTTGAGATTTGATTCTCGGTTTTGCCTGTTCAGGCTGTTAAAATTGGCAGATTGTGAAATAAGTATTGTAGTCAGGGGCAGTTGTGCCTAGAGAACTGTCTTTAAACACGAGCAAATGAGGGATAGAAAATATGGACTGTAGAAAGCTTCTTGTTTTGAAAAATGCTTTTGGATATAACCTGGTGTAAACGCATGAAAATTTAAATGAAAGAACTAATGTGATATTTGCCTCCACTTAAATTGGATTTGTACATTACGTATAAGATTGGTGTGTATTCATGTATTTACAGTAAACACAGAAATGCTTGTGTTTACTTTTCAGGAATCGTAAGCTAACAGGGTGGAGTCGCATTGCTCATTGCCAAATAAACACGGAAACACTTTTGTGGTCACCTTTCAGGAAATGAAACCTAACAGAGTGTTTCGATTCTGTAGCGAGTCACATGGCACGTTGCCAAATATGCAGATTAAAAGATTAGTGTGTGATTAAGGGATAATTTTTTTTCAATAATAGAATCTTGAAAACACAATGTTGATGTAAATGGATCTCCAAAACATATTTATCTAAGTTTTATTTCTTTAAATAAATCTTTAAAAATGTCAGGCTAACCCCTAGAGGGTGCCTTGTGCCCTAAGACTCCTTTTGTTTTGGGACTTCATTTCCCAGAGTGCACCTCGGTCAGTTGATGGGATCACTGTTGTTTTCGGATCTGTTCAGTTTCATAGTTTTTGTTTTGTCACAGATTCATGTTTAATTTGTTCTTGTTTGGAGTTTGTGTTTGTTTATTCTTATAAAAAATCTAAGTCTTAACATCCTGCGCTTATTCCTCGCCTGCATACCCTCCAGATACATGACAAAAACAGTTATTTTAAATACAAATTTTCATATCTATGAATATGTAGGGATGAGCAGGCCTCAAAGAGAGCAAACAATCGATCATATTCCAGAACCTCTTCCTTAGACACCATGGCACCATCCCCATAACCTTATCTCATTCGTGAACATAAAGGAGAGCGTATAAAACTGAGCTGCAGGTAAACTTAACAAGGCTTGGGACAGGAAGTTTGCTGTGTCTGAAGCCACGCTAAAGCCAGATGCCTCAAACTAAACCCAAAACCATGTCATAAATTGGCAATCCTATAAGCAAAGTGGACAGTTTTACACCTTGACCCCAAATTGGGGGGGGGGGACCACCAAGTCACATTTTGCATCCTGGGGTCACATCTCACTGACCCCAGGATGCATGGTTTTCAACGAATAAAGAAGCATACGGCAGAGACACTATTTTAAACGATCTTTAAAGTGTGCCAGTAGGGCAAAATGCTAGATACATATATTCAGTGTGTTTTCTGTGTATTACGTTTCATTATTCTACATAACTTTAAAGGTATAATCAGCATTTACAAACCCTTTTTATTAAAGAAATGCATAAATGAGTGTATAAGACAGGGGATGTGTGGTATCAATCAAGAGCTTATTTTATTCAAAGAACAGTGGTGTACACAGAAAATTTGTATCATGAACTGATTTCATGAAAAATTACTTAAAGGTATTAAAACTCCAGTCGGATGGACCCTAATGTATGCACTAAAGGGGGAACCACTTGAGGCATGGCTAAGCCCCGCAATCACATCCAATTGGACCAACCATCCGTGGGACGGACTGACACAAAGGGTCAAAACTCAGTGTCCGAGCACATCTAAACACGTCATCATGCCGCCTTTGCTGTCATCACCCGCACTTCGAGAACTCTCAATGAGATGTAGGGACTGGCAAGCATCCTTAAAGGGGGACGTTGAACGAGGAAGAGACAGTTCGCGACATCAGCAAATAAGAAAAGAAACAGTTACTCTTTCCCAACTCTGATGGAGAAGATCTGCAAAAAAAAAAAAAACTTCCTTGCACAAGAAAGAAGCATCTCACATCTCCACTCAAAATGGTGTAGAACATCACAAGTGCCTTGAATGGGATGTTTGGTATCAAATGAAAGCTCTGTATATTCAATGAAAGTTGATGAGCATGAAATCTTACTCATGAACCAGACTCATGTTATTGCACTTTACCTAAATTACTAAAACTGCACTGAGATGGCCTCCCACGTGACAGAGCAAACCACAGGTTAAATGTATGCACGAAAAAGAGGAACCATACGGGGCGTGACTCCGCCCACAACCATCTCTGATTGGAACAAACGGCTGTGGGACAGACCTTCACCGTGAGATTAAAAACCTAAGGTCTGAGCAGCCTCGGCACGTTTTTTGAACGTCACGCCATCTGAAGGAAGCAAGCGGACGCCTCTCTTGTTCTGCTCTCAACCAACACCTGAACTTTGACTTGACTCTGACCTGCGCCACCCAGCAATCGAAGACTCCGCTCTCCACTGGAATGCCACCTCAGTGCAGAAGTGAGTCTTCAAACCTACAAATACTAATAGGAAAAAAAAGTTCAGGTTCATTAGCTTTACGCAAATGATAAAGAATCCAAACTGTATCTTTGGTTTAGTTAATATAAACATATAATAAAAATGACTTTTTAAAATGTATTATTTAATATATATAAAATATAAATTTATTATATCATGTTCTAAAGACCTGCTTAGTATAACTCCTACAGAGTTTGGTGCCAGGATGCCTGATGTTGCCTGGCACCAGACCAACTTGATTCAGGATTCAAGCTTCAAAAATTTTATTTGTCACATACATGGTTGTACAAGTACAGGAGTAGAGAAATGTGATTGCAATTACTCCAGACTGTGCAGATAAAAAAGAATATAAAAGATGAAAACACTTTAATAAGAATAAATATGGACAACAGACTATAAGTTATACTGCGCAAACATACAGACTGTAATATAAAATATACAGTATGTGCAAATATACATTTTCATTGTGTAGTTATCTGTTACTGTCATGGTGGTTTATTATCCCGGTATCACCTGGTGAAAAAAGCTGATGTGTCTGTCAGTTTATGCCCTGAGTAACCAGATTCTCTTGCCAGATAGCACCCACTGAAACAGTTTATAATCTGGCCGATGAGTTTTTTTAATATGCACTGTCCCTAGACCTGCACCGCTTGATGTAAATGTCCTGTAGATCAATCAATTCAGTCCTGGTTATGCACTCAGCATACCTGAGCACTTTCCGTAAGTCTTGGGAGCTGTTATTCCCATACCAGATGGTAATATTCCCACAGACAAGGACTGGATGATGGAGATATAGAATGTTTTGCAAAGAAGATCCTGAATTTCCTCAGCTATCTGACGTAGCATAAACACCTTCTTCACCCGTGAGGAGATATGAGGTGTCCAGGACAATTCCTCAGAGATATGGACTCCCAGATACTTATCGATACTTACTTGCTACTCCCCATCTCCACCAGAGTACTGTTGATCTTGAGCGGCGTGTACAGATGATCTTGCTTTCCTTTCCAGAAGTCCACCACCGTCTCCTTGGTCTTTGAAACATTTAAGTCCAAGTTATTGTCCTTAGCTCTTAGATTGTCCTGCCATCTCCTCCATATAAGCTGTCTCGTCATTGTTCTGGATCAGACCAACTACCACTGTGTCATCTGCAAATTTCACAATGGAGGTGGAGCTGTGTCAAGCATAGCAGTCATGCGTGAGAAGAGCAGAGGATTTAGAACATAACCTTTAGGTGATTCGATAAGAGAAATGACAGAAATTGATGTCCAATCTTTACCACCTGTGGTCTGTTTGCTCAGGATCCAAGAGCATAATGAGTGGCCGAGTCCTAGTTCACCGAGCTTTACAGTGAGTCAGGAAGCAACTACAATGTTAAATGATAAGGTGTAGTCAATAAAAAGAGGCCTTGCATAATTCCCTATCCCAGTGTCAAGATGTGAAAGCGTTGTATGAAGGACATGGGAGATGGCATCATCCATGCTTCTGCTTTGACGGGAAGCAAATTGTAGGGGATCAAGGGTTTTTTTTGTAACAATGCACAGATAAGATCCTGTACGTCTCTTGAAGCACTTCATCATCACTGATGTCAGAGCCACAGTATGATAATCATTCAGACCAGCAGGGTTGGAATTCTTGGGAACAGGAATGATGGTGGATTTCTTGAAGTATGTAAGCACTGTGGACAGGGCAAAGGACATATTAAAGATCGAGGTGAACAGTGGATCCAGCAGATCTGCACAAGCCTTTGCATTCTCCCTGGAATTCCATCAGGACCAGCTGAATTCCTGCTGTTCACTATCCTAACTCTATGCTCTGAGACACTGAGTGGGTGGTCCTCATCGTCACTCATGAGGGCTCAAGCTCAGTTATTAGTGGTCCTATCCTCAAAGCATGCATAGAAGAAATACAAGCATAGAAGAAAAGTCATTAAAGAGTGTAGAATCAGTTTCACCTGATGAGTTTTCTCATTCTCTGTGTTCCATGATAGCCCACACATTATTGCGATGATCTCCACTTTATTCCTATAGCGCCATTTTGACACTTTCACTGCCTTCTGAAGGTTGTATGAAGCTGCCTGGCTATGTGATCATATCACCCATCATGAGCCCAGTGTTGGTGGCAGCAGTATGGTCATTGAGCCCCTTGCAGACTGATCTGTCCCCCGAAGATTTCTGATTAGAAAGACTTTAATGGACCCAATGGGTACAATATTATCAGGTACCTTAGCAATGAAGTCACTACTTCCTTAAAAATGTTGACATTATCAAAGCTGCCTGGGAACATGTTCCAGTCAATGTCATTGAGTGCTGACTGCAGCGTAGTTTCTGATTGGTCAGTTCAGAATCTTGTGTTATTCTTTATTCATATTTCAATATTTCAGGATGAAAAAAATGGCAGCATGGTCTGATTTTCCAAAAGCCATTAAGGAGATTGCCTTCTAACTGTTCTTGAACAGGGTGTAATAATGATCCAAAGTATTGTTGTATCTAGTTGGAAACTTCACATGTTGATGAAAGCTCTGCAACACTCTTTTCAGATTAGCTTTGTTAAAATCCCCAGCCACGATGAGGGCTGCATTCAGGTGAACTGCAGAGTATTTACTGATTATATTGTTAAAGCTGTCATAGCTGTGGTAAAGCTGTCAACTTGTTAAAGCTGTCATAGTGTCTACTTGTGGAGAAATATAAACATCAACAATATGACTGATGAAAACACTCAGGGCAGATAGATAGACAAACAATAGACAAGTGCTCAAGCTGAGGTAAACAGACTTGAGACAAGATAGAGACATTTCTGGGGTTACACCATTTGTTGTTGGTCATGAAGCACACTTCTCCACCTTACCAGAATCCTCTGTGCTGTCTGATCAGAGGATAAACGGTAAAATGGCATCATCAGTACTATGTGGGAGAACCATGTCGCAGTGAAACATAGGAGTGTTTCACCCCAGGACTCCCACCTTTCCACACCTCAGTCAGCTGACTGGACTTTGTATTTTTGATCCAATTCAATTAAATTCTATATGTATAGCCCTTTTATCAATTGCCATTGGAAATGTGTATGAAATGTAAAACAAATGAATATGAATCAAAATGATAAGATTGTCCCTTATGAGCAAGCCGAGGGCATGGTGGCAAGGAAAAACTCCCTGAGATGGCAAGAGGAAGAAACCTTGAGAGGAACCAGACTCAACAGGGAACCCATCTTCATCTGGGTGATAACGGATTGCAGGGATTGATCAGCATAATAATGTGTGTTAGGCGGCTGGAAATTCAATGTAACAGTTGATGTCTTTGACTTAATGTGGAGTCAAGTTTTTTTATTGGAGGATCAGGTAGATCCTCTAGTCGTAGAGGATTCTTGAAAATTGTGTAGAAAATTCTAGTCCTGAATTATTGAGCAACTGCAGTCACAAGTCGTACAACAACTGCATCAGCTGAGGCCAGGACCATCTTTGTCGTAAAGTGAAACCATCCCCAGACACCACACAAACAACAGACAACATGGGCCATCCAGGACACAACATCTCCAACCAAGATCATTGGCAGCTCAGTTTACTTTAAACAGAAAGGCCATCCAGAGTTATGGTTTGTCCAAAAAGCTTACTTCCAGCTGCATGTGGACCTCATACCAGAACCTCTGTCCTGTCAGGAAGGAAGTTAATTAGCATCCAGTGTCTTATGTCCCCCACCCATTGCTTAACTTTATTAAGCTGGTTTTGCTGAAACATATAACTGTGATGTAATGATTGGATTTGTAATCAATTGAGTTAACTAACTAATTAATCAAATGAACACTAAATTGGGGTCTTTTATCTAATTTCCGATGCGATATAGGCCTTGCGGAGCAAGAAAAGATAACAACAACAACAACAATTAACCAAAACTCAAAATGTATTAAGTAGCAAAGAAACAAAAACACAATATTTACAAAATATATACAAATACAAAAAAGGTGTGTGTGGATAGAATGGAATGTCCAGAGTCCGGGTTATTTATTAGTGTGTATGTGTGTGTGTGTAGCAGGATATCGGGATAATCCAACTTGGCACGGTATTCACTCTTTCTAGAAATAATTCCTATAAACAGCGCTGTCTCACCATAAGCTCTCCACCCCGAGTTTCTTCACGGGTGCACTTTTAAGCCAGATCACATGACCTGGCACGTCATTGGGATTCCCTCACGCTGCAGCCGCGCATGCTCGCGAGAACTCAACCCCAGAACCGTGTCACTGACATCGGGACAAAATAAAACTTATCAGATGTGATTATAAGACATCACTGTTTTTTTCCTTTTTGTAAAACTACTTAAAACAGTCTATATAAAAACCCTTTATGTGGCGGCACTACAGTGTGTCATCAGCATAACAGTGGAAACTAATACCAGGCCTACAAATAATGTTAGCCAGAGGAATTATGTACAGTGCAACCTTGGCTTGCGAGTAACTTGGTTTGCAAGAATTTTTAAGATGAGCAAATCTTTTTTTTTTAAATGCATGTGCGAGTGTCTTTAGGGAAGTTCCTTGTTAAAGAAGTTTCCCCTCAGAGCAGTGTTTCCATTAGTTTCCTACACGGAAGCCCTCTCCCTTCTCCACTCATCTTACTTAGCTTCACACGAGCTTCATATGGCTTTACATGCGCACAAATACATGCACACACACTAGTGGAAATCCTCTTTTCAAAGGTAATGTGCAGGTTAATTTGTTTTATTTTTACCTTCATATTTTGTATTAATTATTTTATATGAATATTTTTGGGTTGTGAAACGAATCATCAGAGTTTCCATTATTTCTTACAGGGAAAATTTGCTTTGATATACGATTGATTTGATATACTTCCGGAACAAATTTTGCTCACAATTTAAGGTTGTACCATAAAGAGAAAAAAAAATCTGAGTCAGGAGAGGTTTGTTCCCTTAATACCTACAGTATTACATTTTCTAATCTATGAAGGAGAATATTATAATCAGCGGTGTCAAAGACTGCACTAAGGAGATGCAACCCTGCATGAATAAGAATTATTACATTTTTATTTTGGTAATATAAAACTAATATTATTTTTCAAACTATATTTTTCCTCTTTCTGCTAGCTTCAGTTTACGTGTAACTATGTCTTTTAATATCACTTAAGCATATAGATGACATTGCTCATCATGCTAAACTTTAAACTGTATATGTATAATGTAAATGTATAAATCCTCATAATGTTTTTATGCCCAGTTTTGGATAGATTTAGCTTACGGTAGGTAATATATATTTTGCTCAGCTTTAGTTAGCTCATGATACTGCTCATCTATAATGTGATTCAGCGCGAGGAATTGCATCTCACGATAGCTAAACTATTGCCTTATCAACGTAGATTGTGTTTACAAATTACTGCTCAAGTGAAAATGTTTGGAAATCGAAAATTTTTGGTATGGTATGGTCATTAATCTTTATAATCATCATTAATGACTAATACGACTATACAGTAGTTTCTTTTATTGTTATCAACATGCTTATGTGTTTTTTTTTTGTGTGTGTGTGTGTGTGTGTGTGTGTGTGTGTGTGTGTGTGTGACAGTGAAGATGATCAGCCACCTGTTCGATAGAAAGCAAAGGCAAACAAGCAGACAAGATAAAGAAAGCCGACAAAGTCATGGAAAACACGAACTGTTGATGATGCGGTTTCACAGATTCTGCGATTCCTTTCATTTTGAAAGTAGATGGACACACAATAAGTACCTGTCTGTTGTACTTTCTGTTCTGGGTGAAATCACAATCTCAGGTGCCAGGAATGTTGCGACTGCTGGTCACAGGATCTGTGTACATGGCAAGGCAGGGTGTGGTAAGCAGCAAAAAAAATGGTAGGTATGCGATGTTCACCTGTGTCTTCAGTTGAACAGGAACTGCTTTTGAGAGTGGCACAAAGATTTGTGACCATGTATAGGGTGAAAGAGTGGGCTCCTGTGTCCCTGTCCCTGTAAGTAGGTTATGCATAGGGTGTGAGAGTGGAATTCTTTTTTTTTTTTGTAATTTTGTCTGACAATGCATCTACATAAATAAAATAAAGGTTTTGCTGTACATGGGTCAGAACTGTTTGAATGATATCTTTAGTTTTCATACACTGGACATGAGACACAGCATGGCTTACTCCAAAAAAAGCTAGTAGACTATGAAAACTGAACCTTCAAAGATGAACGTACAAATCAATGGATGTTCATTCTTCATGTGGGAAGTTTAAAACCATACTTTGGTATTTGCCTGAAGTTAAACCTCCACCATAAATTAAATCAAAATGCTGAGTAGAAGTGAAGTTATGAGCGATGACATGCCAATTTAGAAACCGCAAGTTTTGACAGCATCTTGTTTCCTTTTATGCTTCCTGAAACCCGACCGTATTACTTCCGGGTCCTAGTGCCGGTCATGTTACGGGTGTGCATGACTGATCGTTATAATGTACAGTGGAACCTTGGATTGCAACCATACTTAATTCTGCAACCGTGCTTGTATATCAAATGAATTTCCCTCATAAGAAATAATAGAAATTCAGATGATTTGTTCCACAAAAATATTCGCATAAAAATAATTAATACAAAATATAAAGTAAAAAAAAAAAAATTAACCTGCACTTTACGAGACGAGAGAGGAAAGGAGGAGGAAGGGGGCTACTGTGTAGGATGACTTTCACTCACACTAATGGAAACACTGCACTGTTGGGAAACTTCATTAACAAAGAACCTCTCTAGTGACACTCGCGCATGAGCGCACGCACAAGAGTCTGGATCTTTAACAAGGAACCTCTCTAATGACACTTGCTTTTGCTTTACGCACACACACGTGGTCACAATGTTGTAGTAAACAGTACACGCCTGCGCGGATGATGACTATACAGGTGATACATGCGCACTGAGACTGAGCATGGGAGACGATTACGCACAATCCTGAAGCGTGCAAATGAGAAGAACCATTGGCTCAGTTGTGGATTATTCAGTGAAACCGAGGCTCTGCTGAAAAAGTTGATAATATCAGTTACTTTCCCCCCAAATAAAAGGTCTTTCTGAGTGCTATAATTTAGTTGTTTTGCTATGGACACACACCCAAGACTTTCATGAACCCAGTTCTGTGTTTAAAATGAGCTGTGATGTTTATTCCCTGCTGGTGTGTTAAAGTCAGAGTGGACGATCTTGAGTGTCCTGAACAGAGTGCGGACTGAACGCAACCCCACTGAACCATCACCTTTGGGATGAACTGGAACTGGAACCTGCTAGACATACCAAGATCAGGTGTAGTTCCAACTCAAAATAGTCCTGATTCATTTGAGATCCTGAAGCGTCGACTCACTGAGAAGTTTCCTACATCATTGTGTCAACAAATAGTAAAAAAAAAAGGGGCCATGTAGCAGAAAAGATAGTTAGCAGTGATCATTCAAAGAGTAACACTGGTCTAATAGGCAGAAGTGGAAAATAAAATGCTCAGAAAAACATGATGTGTAATAAATTATGAACACAAATAATAACCATGCGTAAATAAAGTATAAACAGAGGCCTGGCAGACACTGCAGTGATGCCAAAACAGTTGCAAGATCAAGGCAAGCAGTTTTCTTTCCTTTTTATTTTTTAAGCGTTTTTTGAAGCCAGAAAGTTGTCATGTTAAATGAAAATTGTTTTGTGTGATTGTGTGTAAGTCTTGTAGTTCCTGTAAAAAAAAAATGTAAAAAATTTTTTATTTTTTTTTACTCTTTAGCCTCTACACATGTTAAACTCCAGCGCTCTTGTCCAACTCTGTGTTGCCGGACGTCACACTGAGAACGCTGTGCTGTGTTTCTGTTCTGGTGTGAAGGTGATGAGGAGGAACGTGGTCCTGTTCGTGGTTTTCGGGATGCGGGAGCGCAGCAGAGTGGTGTTCGGGTTTTTTTTTACCTGTGGAGCATCTCCGAAGTCTTCTAGAGAAACATGTGTAGGTGTTCAGGTCAGAACTTTAAATGTGTGTGTGTTTGTTTGGGTACACAAAAGGTTTCTCAATGCCACGTTCAGGGCGCTGGTCTGTCTCCTCCTCATGTTTTCAGTGAGACTGAACTTCATCTCCTTGTGCACCAAATCAGTGTGTTGCAGGTCACATGATCTCTATGTGTATGAATTGTTGTTGTTGTTGTTGTTTTTTTTAACTTACAGGATTTTTCATAAACATTTGGTGATCCCAAGCAGAAGATCCCTGAGACTGAACCGGCACACAGTGATCATAAACAACAAGACACATGACAATCAGACAATGCAGTTATTTATTTACTTGGACAAAGAATTAGTCTTAACAGATTTTAAATATTATAATTTATTAGCACACTTTACAGACTGTAAGAAAGCACTGCTTCTTATGTAACATTTTGCATTTCATCTAAATCGGCTCGAGGCTTTGTGTCCCGCAGTACAAGAGCTCACTACGGGAAGAGTCTGCGGACTTTTATGTCTTCAGCCGAGGCCAGCACACAGGCTCGTCTCTGGTAGTGAGACAGCAGTTTGCGCCACAGCCCGCTGCAGTTCAACAAGTCGCGATTACCTGCGAAAACATCAAGAACGTTCTGTCGTTATCTGCTGATGGCGAAAGTATTTTTACGAATTATCATAAAGTGTTTTATATTTCAGACAAAATGTCAGGTGTGTGTTTGAAATTGAAACACAGATTGTGGGTTATTTTATTTCTCGCTAAGATGAATTCCCTTCCTCATCATTCTAAAACTCTAAATACTCTAATAAACACATTGAAAGTAAATCATGGTACATTATGGATCCATTGTGTTCTCCAGTTTACATCATCAGCACACAAATATCATCATTGTGATAATCCTGATGTTTTTTTTTACCCGTGATATTTTCAAATTTAGGTCAAGACCAGAATATTGAACAGAAGGTCGATCGGACATTAAAAGTTGTCCCCACATGTATAAATGTGTGTATGATTGCACGTGATTGGCTGCTGCGACCTGGTTAATAAAATCTCATCTAGCCTTCTCAGACCTCAACTAAGGTTTGGTAGCTTCCTATTTTTGTATCGTTGCCATGAAAGTTTCTCATTCTATCAGCGTTAATATATATATATAGCTTGTTGTTCATACAATAATAACATTAATAGCAACTAATTTTTACATTTTCATACTACAGGGCTTCGCCTTTTTTTGTTGTTGTTTTTTGCGCTTTTTGGAGAACCCGCAAGTTTCTTTGTGTAAACAGAATCCAGCTCCAAACGGCTAAACTCCAACTCAGGTACGCTATCATGGATACTATTCAGCTTGTGCAGTGTGTTGAGTGCAGGAAGTTTAGACATTCTTCCTCCGTCGTTAGCGGTAACTTTATTTGTGATAGGTGTGTGTTAGTTAGCACTCTGACGGAGAAGATATCAGCATTAGAGGAGCACACGCAGACTTTAGAGAGGGTTAGAGAGCGCGAGAGCAGCGTTATTCCTGTAGCGGAAAGTCTGGGTGCCACAGGCGGAGATAACCAACTCCGGCAGTAGAGCCCTCAGAGCGGGGCGAGTGGGTGACGACTCGTTCAGCCAAAGCTAACGCTAAGGCTAGCCCACCGGAGCACACCTCTTCTGCGCTTCATGTGTCCAACAGGTTCGCTCTCCTCAGTGATGCACCCGCTGAGAAACCTGAAAAGGCTCTGGTTATAGGAGACTCTATACTGAGATACGTGAAACTAGCTAGGCCTTTAGGGGCGCCAGCGGCAGTGGTCAGGTGTATCCCGGGAGCCAGAGCACCGGACATAGCAGGTAATCTTAGAGCTCTAGGTCAGCATAGGTTCTCTAAGATAGTGGTACATGCTGGAGCTAATGATATACGCCTTCGTCAGTCAGAGGTTAGTAAGAGTAACTTTACAGAGGTGTTTAAAATAGCGAAGGCGATGTCCGATGAAGTAGTTTGCTCTGGTCCCATCCCAATGAGACGTGGCGACATAGCTTACAGCAGGTTATGGTCGCTGAACCGCTGGATGTCCAGGTGGTGCTCCGAAAACAACGTGGGCTACATAGACAATTGGAAGACCTTTGAGGGCAAAACTGGCCTGTTAGGGCGGGACGGTGTCCATCCCACTCGGGAAGGTGCTGCTCTCATTTCTTGTAGTATAGCACATAGTCTCAGAAGAGGCCTAGTTAATCGGTGACAATCCAGAGCCAAGGCCAGGGAGCAGACAGACAGGCTAAACCAACCGTCTGCTAGCTGCATAGAGTCGTCACTCAGGGTTCATCTTATTGAGACTGTGTCTGTTCCCCGAGCTAAACATAAACATACATTTAGAAAGACTCAGAAAGTCTGTTTTAGTAATTTAATTAACATAGATACCACAAACTCAGA
>QMIH01001536.1:98942-116158 GCA_003987875.1 Clarias batrachus | reverse complement strand
ATTTCCTCTCAAACCTTGTTGTTTCTGTAGACAAAGCGTTAATTGCTGGAGACTTTAATATTCATTTTGAGAATCCAGAAGACCCTCTGAGAACAGCATTCTTGTCCATACTGGACTCAGTAGGAGTAAATCAGTGTGTAGTAGGACCCACTCATAAAGCAGGTCACACTTTAGATTTAATATTATCCTTCGGATTAAGTATAGGAAATATAACCACAATTCCACAGTCTGAAGTTATCTCAGCTCTCTATTTGTCTCAATTAAAGTGTGTCATAGTAATAATGTATGCACAGCACGCGCTACCATATTAAACATACATTCACATCAAATACCGCACAGAGCTTTACAGTAATCTCCCACAGTTACCAACTTTGATTGGATCGCCATCTGACTCCACAGAACTGGATCAAGTTTTTTGTCTTGCATTTGTTGAAATAGTCTTGTGTCATGCTGGCTAGTTAGTCAGTCAGTTAGTTTCACGTCAGTCTAGTTTAGTTTTCTTTGGTTAGTTTATGTAGACTCTTGTTTAATTTATGTTCATGTAAAGTCTGTTTGTATATGTTTTGTTATGTTTTGTTATGATTAAAAACATCTTTAAAAGTCTTAAGCTCCGTGCCTATGCCTCGTCTACAACAACACCACCTTCACAGCCCTGACACTAGGAAGACGGTTCTGGCGTCGACTGATGTTGATAGCTGTTTCTCTGAGGACTTGGCTGCAGTCGCCCGATAGTTCAGGACTGGAATTTCCTACAAGTTTACCTGAGCCTCCAATAACTATCTGGACTCCATATTAACATCAATTAACATCTGTTAACAACTGTTAGGTGGCAGGCAGTTCATTATAACACACAGTATGAATGCAGATCAATTCCTGCTCTCTGTTCATCCAGATGAGGATGGGTTCCCTGTTGAGCCTGGTTCCTCTCAAGGTTTCTTCCTACTGCCATCTCAGGGAGTTTTTCCTTGCCACTGTCGCCCTCGGCTTGCTCATCAGGGACTATCTGACCATTTTTGACTACACATTCACATTTCATACAAACTTAAATATTTCTTTTGATTGTGTAAAGCTGCTTTACGATTATGACAATTGTTAAAAGCACTATACAAATAAAATTGAATTTAAATGATCTGTAATGTTTTTCAGGTGGGTGTTTTCTTTGTTGTGGTTGATGTTTTACCCAGAATGCAGAGTCCGTCCTGAGCGCGCGTGATGGCCACGTTGACCTGGTTTGGGTCGGTGATGAAGCCGAGTTTCTTCCCCAACCATCCTTTACTGATGTACGTCTCTTTTTCTATCTCAGAAAATGGACACGATCGAACTGTAGAGAGTATTACATAACGCCACTCGCTTCCTACAAACACACACACACACACACACACACACACACACACACACACACACACACACACAATACTGTATATTATCATGCATATATTTACAGTGTCATGAAAAAATTGTTTCATAGTTGTGAAATTTAAATGATTGAGATCATCAAACACAAATTTTCATATTACACAAAAATAACCTGAGTAAATACCAAATGTAGTTTTTAAAAGGTGATTTCATTTATAAAGGAATGGCCATTTGTGAAAAATTATTTGCCGCTTAAACCTAATAACTGGTTGTACCACCCTTGGTGGTACAATTGCAATCAAGCGGTTGTGAAAGTAGCTGNTTTACCCAGAATGCAGAGTCCGTCCTGAGCGCGCGTGATGGCCACGTTGACCTGGTTTGGGTCGGTGATGAAGCCGAGTTTCTTCCCCAACCATCCTTTACTGATGTACGTCTCTTTTTCTATCTCAGAAAATGGACACGATCGAACTTATGAAGCTATGTTTTCACTTATTATAAGTTCAGCACACACACACACACACACACACACACACACACACACACACACACACACACACACCATACTGTATATTATCATGCATATATTTACAGTGTCATGAAAAAATTGTTTCATAGTTGTGAAATTTAAATGATTGAGATCATCAAACACAAATTTTCATATTACACAAAAATAACCTGAGTAAATACCAAATGTAGTTTTTAAAAGGTGATTTCATTTATAAAGGAATGGCCATTTGTGAAAAATTATTTGCCGCTTAAACCTAATAACTGGTTGTACCACCCTTGGTGGTACAATTGCAATCAAGCGGTTGTGAAAGTAGCTGTGGATTTTGGCCCACTCTTTTTTGGCAGAATTGTTTTAATTTAGCCACATTAAGGGGTTTTCGATTAAATTGTATTTGTATAGCGTTTTTAACAATGGCCGTTGTGGCAATGCAGCTTTATAGAATCAAAATAAAATTATGGAAATGTGCGAAAATGTAAATAAGTCAGAATGATCAGATTGTCCCTGATGAGTGAGCCGAGGGCGACGGTGCTGAAAGAAAAAAACTCCCTTTTTGCTGAGATGGTAATAGGAAGAAACCTTGAGAGGAACCAGACTCAACAGGGAACCCATCCTCATCTGGGCGATAATGGATAGCAGAGATTGATCTGCACTCATTCAGTGTGTTAGGAGGCTGGAAGTTCAGTATAACAGATCACGAACAGCCTGTTGTTTAATGAGCTCAATTGGGTTTAAGTCCAGACTTTAACTATGGCACTCACTCTCACTCACTGTCATTAACGCTTAATCCTGTATTCAGGGTCGCGAGGAGCCGGGAGCCTATCCCAGGAGACTTAGGGCACGAGGCAGGATACACACTGGACAGGGTGCCAATCCATTGCAAGGCACATAGACATACATACACTCACACACTCATTCACACACTACAGCCAATTTGGAAACGCCAATTAGCCTAACCTACATGTCTTTGGATTGTGGAAGGAAACCGGAGTACCCGGAGGAAACCCACCAAACATGCAAACTCCATACACACAGAGACGGGAATCGAGCCTGGCTGGGGATCGAACCCGGACCCTGGAGGTGCAAGGCGACAGTGCTAACCACTACACCACCATGCCGCCACTATGCCACCCCAAAATAGTTTTTTGAGCCATTCAGACGTGGACTTGCTGGTGTGTTTTGAGTCATTGTCAAGCTGCAAACCCAAAGTGCACTAGAGCTTAATGTCACAAACTGATAGCCGGACATTCTTGAGGATATTCACTTACTGTTACAGTATGACCTGAAGCTAAAAGCAGCTCCAGACCATCACACTACCACCACCATGTTTGACTATTGGAATCTGAAATCCAGTCTGGATGTTGCTCGTGTTGTAAATGACACACAAACAGGCATACAGTGGTCCATTTTCATTAACTGTAACACCAGTGTGTTCCAGTGTCACACTGAGATGAGCTGTCATCTTACAGAGTAAGTAATTACTGCAAAGTCTTTTTACAGTTACGTTAGCACAGCTGGAAATCCTCGGTCTGGTTAAGGAAGCAACAAAACCTGCCTTCTTTGGACTTCTTAATATTTTATTGTTGTGAGAAATTAACAAGCACTAAACATCAACGACAGATGAATTTAAGCTCTAATCTAAGACAAGAACATTGGTTGCAGAACAAATTCAAAAGATGTCAGCCGAGAGCTTGATGCCTGCTGTTGTGCATGGTAGAGGAAATGGTGCTGGTGCTCTGGTGGTGCTTTTGTGCTGGTAAAGTGGGAAACCTGTTAAGAGTAATCTTAAATAAGGCACCATGTTTTAGACACCATGCAGACCTACTTATAAAAGAGAAATCATTAGGTCTAAAGGCTTCATTAGGGCAGCAGGTGGACATGGGACGGGAAAAGCCAAACGTGTATGCAGTCCGAAAGGAAGCATTCAGTGATTTTTTTTTTCCAGAATACCTTAACTACCTAACAGCTGGAATGCCTGTAATGCTGTAACACTACAAATGGAGGATTCTTGAATAAGTGTGAAATTTGAAGCGATAAAGTATTGAATTTAAGCAGAAATAATCATCATTGCTCACTTTTCCCAATGGCTTGACCCCATTTTCTGTTCCTTCCGTTCATTTAATAATTATTCAATGAATAAACCTGTGATTTTTTTTCTCAGAAAATTGAAAGTGAATTCAAAATTTTGAAAGTGATTGATTACTTTACAGAAGTGCATGTTGTGTGAAGTACTGATTCGAACCCACCTTGACTTTTCATGATTGTACAAACGCTGACATCCTGAACAGCCTGGTTTTTCTTCTGCCCCAACATCTCCTTGATTTTACACATCTGTGCGTTGTAGGGGGTGAGAATGGCGATGTCCTCTGGTTTCACTCGAGACTGACGCACTAACAGGTTTGCAACCCGGACCTGATTTGTGTAGCAAGAGAATGATGATGAGCAAATGTGTTAGCATAGTTGCTAACAGAGAATGTTGCCTCAGTTAATGAAAGTAGCTTTCACTCTGTTTACCGCTTGCTCCGCCTCCTGTTCGTTGGCGGCTGAACGTTCATTTCCAGCTGCTGTGGAAACGACTAAACTGATCTCCTCTCCTTCAACGTGACCGAATAGGATGGCAGTCGGGGCGTCWTTTCTGTTGAGTAAAAGGCAGGTTCTCCGCTTGGGTCCAGTCCTCAGTTTCCCTCCGTAAAACTCCTCTGAAGGGAACTCACAGATCTGCTCATGCTAAAAAAGACAAAAGCTTGATTATGTTTATATTAAAGGGGTGAATTAATTGACAGTACTTATGTTTGTGTATCCTTTTACCATTCTGTACTGTGTGTCCAGCATCAATGCCCTGTCCATATATCGCTCAAAGAGGGACTGATCCATGCCAAGCTCCTTCACACGGGCACATGTCACGATTGGCCGAATCTGTTTGTGATCGCCCAAAAGCACGATCTGTAAAAAAGAAAAATAGTTAGGTATAATCTAAAACTATAGTTTCATGCTTTAATAGACTATAACATTGTCTAAAGAAGAATTCTGAAGATGTTCACACTTAATTCAGGATATACAGTAGGGTGAACACTGGACACAGCATGTTCTCACCTGCTCGGGTTTATGCGAGACTAAAGGAATGAAGGCTTCTGGTTCTGTGGCCATGGCACACTCATCGATCAGGATCTGTCGGAAGTCCATGGTTTCATTCAGGATGGGCTTTAGAGCAGTCGAGCAGGTGCACAGGATCACGTCATGCTTCTGGAGTTCATGCTTCCGAGCCTCCTTCAACACTGCCTTGTACCTATATAGGTGTTTTTTTATTATTATTGTCAGTTTTATTTTTTTTAGACATACACAAATGCATATTCATCCTTTGGGTGCAGAATATGGATGGAATAAGCCAGCTCTAAAAAAAAAATACAATATAGCTTAATGGCAAATTGGACCAGTAACCAACTCGTTCAGTCAAATGGTATGATCACAGCATCATGTCTCAATATGCCACAGTTTTAGGTTCTGTCTGGCTGTCAACTAACATTCTCCAGAAATCATGAAAAAAAGGTCTCCTATTATTTTGTAGCCAAACATTTGCCTTCATTTGTTCTCTACACGAATATAAAATGTCCAGAAACTCAGATAGATGTGGAGAACCTTGAACCAGTCCCTAATCTTTCTGAAGTCAGCTAGCTCCAGGGTCACACAGTTACCTCATCATTTCCCTTTGGACTATGCCATTGACCTCCTGGCAGGTTTGCCGTCTTCATTTGCCCCTCCCATCACCCAGCCATAGGAGAATATTATCTGCTTCCTCTTGTCCTATTCACCTCAGAACACATTAGGGACCCAAGGAATTTCACCAGATTTGACTCATAAAGTAAATGGATGGAAAATCACTATTATCAGAAACCTTTATCATTATAATAGGGCTTAAATAGAGCGCCACCAGGTGTGATGCGTCTCTGCAGATTTTCCCCATGCTGTGTAGAGGCCTGCGGATCTGCCTGTTCTGGTGAGCATGGTGCATTTGCATGGTGCATGGTGCAGATCTGTGCCTCGCGAGATCCACATCGTTACAAGTAATGAAGCAGTTCCAGCTAAAAGGAATCCTTAAGCCTCTTAAGTAATGTATGTATGTATGTACATCAAATAATGAATGAAAATATACAACACACAACACAAAAACATGTTATAATAATAATATTCTTTACCTTTCAGTGTTAAATTCCTGCATGCCATTTTCAAGATGGTTTATCTCAGCTGAGTGTGGGTTGTCAGGTTGTCGCACCAAGTGCATTAACGAGATGTGTCTGTAATAACAGCAGAAAGTGTAGTTTAATCACAATTTTCAATTGGGGCTCATAAAGCTTAAGATAGCCTGTGTTATTCTGTATTATGGCTAATTATTTCAGGTCCAGGTGAAGAATTCTGAGGGTCTCCTCCTTCTTCATTTCCATCCACTGCAGCACAAAAGTTCCACTGGCAGATGATAGGATGTTGGTAGTTGTCACGAACTAACCGGAGATGAACCAGAAGACTAGCAGTTAGCCCTGTAGCATGGATGGTAAACCCAAACGCGGAAGTAGCGCAAGCAGGCAGGGTAACCACGCTGGTTATTATTAGAACTTTCCCGAAGCGAGAGCAAGAGTTTACACATGGGTGATGTAGTGAAGGGTTTAAGTTGAGATGTGTGGAATACCGGGTGGATCCGGAGCGCCGCATGCAGCTGTAGCCGGTAGGTGACAGAGTTAATCCGGAGGTTGATGCGGTATGGTCCGATGAATCTGGGTGATAGTTTCCGTGATTCTGTCTGCAGGTGTAGATTTCTTGTTGATAACCATAACTTGTCACCTACTTGGTACATTCGTCCCGGTGGGTGTCGACGGCGATGTTGAATGGTGTAGCGGGTGTTAGCAAGTCGGATGGCGTTGTTTGCTCCTCTGTTGGGCCGACGGTACTTCAACCTCCGGTTCTTGATGGTCGAACATCGGAGGTTGGAAACCGTAGCACACCTCGAACGGGCTGAGGTTGGTGGCAGAGGACGTATGAAGGTTGTGAGACAACTCAGCCCATATGAGGTAGTGGGCCCAGGAGCACTGACGATCAGCAATAAAGCATCTCAGGTAGTGCTCCAGTTGTTGGTTGGTTCGCTTGTCTGACCGTTAGTCTGTGGGTGGTAGCCGGAGGACAGACTGCAGGTGGAGTCGATCAGACGGCAGAAGGCCTTCCTGAACCGGGAGGTGAACTGGGGCCCCCTGTCCGAGACGATGTCCTTTGGGAACCCATGCAGGCGGACTACGTCTCTAACATCAGCTCAGCTGTCCTTTTGTCTGACGGGAGAACGGGGAGGGCCACCAGGTGTACGGCTTTGGAGAACCGGTCGACGATGGTGAGGATGGTGTCCTTTCCTTCGGAAACCGGCAGGCCCGTGATGAAATCAATGGCAATATGTGTCCAGGGCCGGCGGGGAACTGGGAGTGGCTGAAGTTCCCCTGGTGATGGCTAGTCCTGGCACACACTGGGCACGCCTGGACGAACTCGTCCACGTCCCTCTTCATATTTGGCCACCAGAAGGCGCGTTGAATGAAGAGTAGCGTGCGTCGCCTTCCGGGGTGTCCAGAAATTGGGGAGGAGTGACCCCATTGGAGGACATCGGTCTTGATGGAGTCGGGGACATAGAGACGACCAGGCGGCACACCTGCTGGTTCGGTCTCCGCAGTCTGTGCCTGGCGAACCCTCGTTTCCAAATCCTAGTTAATTGGTGCAAGGATCTTGGTGGGTGGTAGGACAGGCACGGGGCTTGACAGGTGGAAGTTATAATTTTCGAAAAATAATGCCCACCGTGCCTGTCTGGGGTCGAGTTGTTTCAATGTGCGGATAGTAATGAGGTTCTGATGGTTGGTCCAGACGATCAACGGCTCTCTGGCGCCCTGGAGCCAGTGTCGCCATTCCTCCAAGACCCACTTTATGGCCAGCAGCTCGCGGTCCCCTACTCCGTATCGCTGCTGAGTGGAATTTCTTGGAGAAAAAACTGCAAGGGTGCAGTTTTTGATCTGGACCTCGCTGGTCGAGAACGGCTCCGGCGCCCACATCCGAAGCGTCCACCTCCACAACGAATGGTTTGTCGGGATCCGGGTGAAGAGGGATGGGGGCAGTGGTGAAGCAGCGACAGAGTTCGTGGAAGGCGGAGATGGCGGTGGAGGTGAGATGGAAGGGGTGAGATGAGGGGCGAGTCAGAGAGGTTAATGGAGCTGCAACTGTACTGTAGTCATTCCTCCAAGACCCACTTTATGGCCAGCAGTTCGCGGTCCCCTACTCCGTATCGCTGCTGAGTGGAATTTCTTGGAGAAAAAACTGCAAGGGTRCAGTTTTTGGTCTGGACCTCGTTGGTCGAGAACGGCTCCGGCGCCCACATCCGAAGCGTCCACCTCCACAACGAATGGTTTGTCGGGATCCAGGTGAAGAGGGATGGGGGCAGTGGTGAAGCAGCGACAGAGTTCGTGGAAGGCGGAGATGGCGGTGGAGGTGAGATGGAAGGGGTGAGATGAGGGGCGAGTCAGAGCGGTTAATGGAGCTGCAACTGTACTGTAGTCCCGGATAAAGCGACGGTAGAAGTTAGCAAACCCGAGAAATCGCTGGAGTTGTTTGAGAGTCTTGGGTAGGGGCCARWGACTCACAACTTCCAGTTTCTGCGGGTCCATGGCCACACCCTGGGACGAGATGACAAAACCCAGGAACATGGTGGAGCGCTCGTGAAAAGCGCACTTTTCCAACTTGCAGTACAGTTGGTGGACGAGGAGTCTCTTTAGGACCGCCTTGACGTGCTGGACGTGTTCGTTCATGGTTCGGGAGTAAATGAGGATATCGTCCAGGTAGACGAACACCCAGCAGCCTAACATGTCTCTGAGAATGTCGTTGATAAATTGTTGGAATACCGCGGGTGCATTGCAGAGACCAAAGGGGATGACCAGGCTTTCGTAGTGTCCGGTAGGGGTGATGAAGGCCGTCTTCCACTCATCGCCCTCTCTGATGCGCACCAAGTTGTAGGCGCTCCGGAGGTCCAACTTAGTGAAAATGGTGGCGTGAGAGAGGGCGTCCAGGGCAGAGTTGGTAAGAGGCAATGGGTGTCAGTTCTTGATGGTGATGTTGTTGAGTCCCCGGTAATCAACACAGGGACGAAGACTACCATCGCGTTTCTTCACAAAAAAGAACCCTGCGGCGGCAGGTGAGGAGGAGGGCCGGATGGTACCATGGCGAAGTCCGCTGGAGAAATACTCCTCCATTGCCAGCATCTCGTTCTTGGATAGGGAATAGAGGTGGCCGCGGGGTGGGATGGAGCCTGGCTGAAGGTCGATCGCCAGGTTGTAGGGGCAATGTGGAGGTAGATGGGTGGCAAGTTTCTTGCAGAAGACTTCAGCCACGCCCCGGTAGTCTCGTGGGATGTTATCTGTGGGAATCGGGGACCTCGGTCTCCGTAGAGCACATCCCAGCCTCGGCCCGTAGGCATAGTTCGTTGCAGGTCAGTCCCCATTGTAGGATCCGATTTTGGGTCCAGTAGATGAGTGGGTCGTGACACAGTAGCCATGGGTGTCCCAGGATGATAGTTGGTGACGAAATGGAGATGATGTAAAGCTGGATCTGTTCCTGATGCTGGTTAATGACAAGGGTGATAGGCTGGGTTCGGAGGGTGATGGGACTGGAGGAGAGGGGCCGACCATCAACTGATGTAATAGTTACGGGCTGGGATAACGCCTCTGTCTTTATCCCCAGTCTTTTGACATAAGAAGAGTTAATGAAGTTGCCCGTGGCACTGGAATCGATGAACGCGGTACTTCCAACTCGTGTTACTCGTGTTACTCGTGTGCATGACAGTAGTACATCTTTTAGGTGCTGTGGGTTGTGGGGTGTGGCCTCTGTGGATGGGACTTGTTTGCCCAGTGCATCCCATAGAATTGGTAAGTGAATAGTTTGGGCATCTGGGTAAGAGGGGCCTTGAGCTTTTTGCCAGCTGGGCCCCGTGAGCATTGGACGTGCATTGTGTGTTCTGGTGCCTTTTGATCCTGGTCAGCATTGACTTTTCTCTGTGACTTGTGCTGCAATGGCCTTTCTGTGAAATCAGACTGGACAGACTGGCCTTCGGTCCCCGCTGACATGGGTGAGCCTTTTGACAGCATAATCCTGTCACTAGTTTACTGGTGTATTACTGGTAATCAGTGCTACTTTGTTAATGTTATGGCTCACAGGTGTATAAACAGAAAAACACCACTGCGCAGCATTGCTTAGTCTATTATTATTGACTGATCTTTATTTACTGTTTATGCCATTTTAGGCTACCGTTTGTGTTCTGTGTTTTCAAAGTTTGGATTGTGTCAGTTTATGTTGTTTGATCTTATTTCAAAGTTTACTGAACTCTAATATGCCTCACTTGCAACTACAACCATATCTGCCCTTTAACACAAGCAAATAAATAAATTAATAAAAATTACCTGAGTGCTTCCTTTGGCTTCTCATCACGGAGGGATCTCAGGCAAAGCTTAAGGTCACTTCCAGGATACGGGTACTCTCGCATTTCCATCTGATCACAGTAGATCCGAAGAGGCTTAAGGATTCCTTTTAGCTTCAGCAGCTGCTCTGTAGTACATTAACAGATTTATACATTCATAAATTGGTCAACAGCTGCTCTGCAGTACATTTACAGATATATCAAATTAAACTCTCAAATAGACTTTCCATAGACTACTATAGATTATGATCCATCTGCATCAGGAAACAGCAACATGTATGTTTAATAAATACTGAGAAACCTGGCCAAAAAGCAGTAAATGTAATGACCATATATTATAAACTTTAAAAGCAGATATCTCTTAACAAGTTCACCACTAGATACCACTTAGGCTGGTGAAACTGGGAGGTGAGGGGTTCGGAGTCAGGGTCAATATATTTTATTTATTATCCCGCTCAAATCTACTGTTTATTAGTTGATGAACTGTATTTGGGGATCTCTGCCAACTTGTAGTCACAATTCACCTGCCACAATATCCACAGACTTGTTGGAGGGACCGCAGTACAGGATGCCACACTTCTTGGGTATTTTCTTATCAAGAGATGCATCTTGTGTCGGTTTTGTTGACTCGTTGGGTGCTTCATAATGTTTGTTCTTCTTATAGAACTGATATGTGATATGAACCCCAACGACAGTTTTCCCAGTACCTGTTGAGTGGATAGATGTGAGAATTTGTTACAGTCTCTGTTAAGACAGTAGATGGTGTCACATTTCTTATAAACCTGTACCTGGTGGTCCTTGGATCACAGTAAAGGGATTTTTCAATGCCTTCTCCACAGCCCTTTTCTGACTTCTATTCAAAGGTGGCAGGTCCAGGTTGTGATGCATGTTGTCATATACTGGCTCAGGCTCTTTAGGTGTATCTGGTAAGAAAATTGAACATGAAGCCAGTGTTTTTCATTATTTCATGTTTGCTTGATTTTAAAATGTACTGTAATAGATATTAGCAAAGAAAGGAAAGATTCATAGTGCTTCGCAAAGTTATTTATACTCCTTCAACATTTCCACATTTTGTCATGTTACAACCATAAATATAAATGTATTTTATTGAGATTTTATGCAATAGACTAACACAAAGTGATACATACACTAATGATAAATTGGAATGAAAATGAGAAACGTTTTTCAGAAGTCATTTAATTAGTAATTAGAGTCCACCTAGTTTATGACAAGCCACGTGGAGTACACAGTAGACATGTGGAAAAAAGCGCTCTGGTCAGATGAGGCCAAAATCTACATTTTTGGCTTCAATGCAAAATGCTATGTGTGGTGAAAAACAAACACTGTGCATGGTGGTGGCGGCATCATGATGTGAGGATGCTTTTCTTCAGCAGGGACAGGAAAGCTAGTCAGATGGAAAGATGTATAGAGGCAAATACAAAGCAAACTAGAGTCTGCAAAAGACTTGAGGCAGAGATTCAGCGTCCAGCAGGACAACAATCCTAAAAATACAGTCAGAGCTACAGTGGAATGGATTATATCAAAGCATATTCATGTGTTAGAATGGCCCAGTCAAAGTCCAGACCTAAATTCAATTGAGAATCTGTGGCAAGACTTGAACACTGCTGTTCACAGATGCTCTCCATCCAATCTGACTGAGCTTGAGCTATTTTGCAAATAATGGTTGGCAAAAATTTTACTCTCTGGATGTACAAAGCTGGTAGAAACATGCTGTACCCCAAAAGACTTGCAGCTGTATTATATATTTATATATAAATATTTAATTGTAAAAAAAAAAAATTAAACCATTTATCATTTTCCTTCCACATTTACGTTTCTGGTTGTAACATGACAAAATGTGCAAAAGTTCAAGAGGTATCAATACTTTTGCAAAGCTCTATCGGTCAGATGAATCTTACTGTAAGCACTGAAAACAGTCCCGATTGCGATGTCCTTCACTAGATTATTAGCTTTTTTAATGTTTTTTATAGCATGTTCATTTTGCCTGAAAAGAAAACACAGTATCATATTCACACTTATTATTATATATACATATTGTTTTTTTTTTGTTGCAAAAGTTCAGACAGTTATAAGATTTTGAGATGGTATATAACATACACGTATGGGATTTTCTTTGGAATGACTTCAACAGTGAACTTTGTGTCTTTCTCTTGAAGTTTACATGGAATATTCATCATATTTCTGGGGTGTATTTGAAAATGTATTTGGATATTGGTTTTATTATCCGTCTTTTTATTTCCTTCTTCTTGGGATTTGATGGTTCTACCATGTGCGACCCATGTGAAGGGCAGTGCGTTCTGCAAGTCAGAGAGACTAGAGTCATTGCACTGTGTTGCTTCTGTCGTTTCCTCTTTTTTAGCATATTGATCCCTGAGTCTGACACAGAGGTAACAGTTTGTTAGATCAAATTCCAGAGACCAGTCTTTCGTCTGTGTTGGCGTCATCTTAAAGTAACCTTTCAGAGACGTCTCTGTGATTCCTGTCCATTTTATGCTCACATCTTCAAGAATCACACTGTTATTTTCTTCTACAGCATTGTAAGCCGTGTCCATTTGACACAATTTTCCCCAAATCCTCTGGTACTCCTTATAATCCTTGTACTTTGTTTTTGATGGATGACATACTGTGCCATCTATGGGGGTGAAACACTTGATTGGGTTCCTTGCATGCTCCAAACAGACCTCAAAGGAAGGACTGAGAGTGAGGAGGTTTACTGCAGGAAGTGTTGCCCCATTGACAACTTCTGTGCCAAGCTGCACTTGGAGAGTTTTTTCACTCTTGAGTTCCATCTTCCATTCTTTAAAATGTTTCTCCTTATTCAGAGAATCTCTTGGCGTTATTTCATGTTTTATATTATTTTCAGCTTCTTTAATATCTCGAAGGCACTCGCTGACCTTACCCCAGTCTTCACCTTTAACTGTAGATATAATTTTGAGCCAATTCTTAACCGAGATCAGGATTATGTTTTTGTTCTTTAACACTTCAGGTTGTAGCTGTGGCTTGATGGAATCATTAAATGAATACACTCTTCTCTTCCAGGTAAGAGTGCAGGATTGGGCTTCAAGGTTAAACGCTGGCTGCTCTACCACTTTGAGGTTCCTGTACTTGATCTTCAGCCCTGAGAATCTGTCGAGTGGAACTGAGATCATAAATTCGTGCTCTGAAAGTTTGTCCACTACCGCTAGTTTGGTCACATCTCTAGAACTAGATTTAGTTGCATTGATGAATCTTAATGACTCCAACTCAAAGTCCTCAGTAGAGTCACATTTCTCACAAAAATTCTCAATTTCTTCCTTTGTGTAATCCGGGCCTAATTGGTGCTTATCAGAGAGCACGCTATGGAGAAGCCTTTGAAGAACCAGGTCCAGATAGCGTCTCATAGGCGATGAGGCCCACGTGTATGCATTGAGCTGCAGGTCATAATGTCCTAATCTTGAAGACAAGTTAGAGCATGATCTCAGGATAACAGCTTTGTTTTGAATTTCCTTGAATTCCTTGGCCATGTGACGTAACGTAGGATGGATTTCGTCATTTATGATAAGATAAATCAGCTGGTGATAGTCTCTTTTCTGTGCCAAGGTTTCCATGAGCTCGAACACAGGTCTAAAGACATGAATGAACAACTCTTTGGCTTCTTCAAATTCTGCCTCTGGAACTTCACATATTTGTGAGAGATACGGAGACAGTGGCAGTAGGGGAGAGTATTTTCTTTTAAATGACTCAAGCAGTTCAGGATCTGGCATGAAGTGGCACCTCAGTGGGGTGAGATCTCTTGTTAGGTCTTTGGAAATTAGTTTTTCAGCCACTGCATTGTTGTAGAAAAGCATTAGTTCTTCTACCATGCAGTGGGCCCTACTTCGTCCATGTCTTTGGCCATTGCTCCAGGTTCCTTCCAACCTGAAGTTTCTAAGTACCTTGGTAAAGCAGTAGGCCACAGCAACACAGTCTTCTACACTAGAAAAGCATAGAGGTGCCTGGTTATCATCTGGACAGCGCTCTTGTATTATCTTGTCTGCTTCTTCATACGATAGCCGTCTGTCAGATTTGATAACAGAACGAGTAAAATCACTGGACTCTATCATATTGGTGGCCTTGTTAATCATTATTTTCAAGGATATGGTCTTTCGGATTTGATTTGGGAGCAAGCTCAGGCATTTATTTGCTGCTTCTCTGGAAAGCATCAAAGCTGGAGTCCCTGGCATGTCAGGGGGAGGGTAAAATGTCCTACCTTGTTTTTCTGCAAATGTATCCTCCTTACTGCCTTTCCTGATGTAACTAGCTACATCAGTAATGTGAATAGCAATCATATATTGTTCTCCATGGTCACTCAGACTGAAGGCATCATCCAAGTCTTCTGCATCACACGAGTCTATGGTGAATGTTGGGTTTCTTTCTTCATTTTCCTCTTGGTCAAATTTTGGTTGAAAAGGAGGAGGAGTCTCTTTGATGCCATATTCTAGTTCCAGAAGCACATTATAGTACTCCTTCTGTGAGATAACATTTGTAACTGCTCCAAGAGGATACTGATGAGTCTTTTCCCATTTCAGCACCTTGACCACTAAAAGCTGATCCTCGGCCATGTCTATAGATCTCTCAGAGACATAGTGTCCATCTTTTGGATTGATCTTTCGTATTTCTATTTTGTCCTGCTGTTTTTTCAGAATACATATCCTGGTCATGTTTTTCTTGACCGGCGTAGCTAGTTGTTTATGTCCCTCCATCCTGCAGATAACGGTGYAGCTTTTTTCAGATCTATMCAGCAATCCTACTACTTTCCCTTCCACTGATTCAGCTCGATTAGGCTGCCAGGTTCTGCTCAAGATCTGAACACAAACCTCATCTCCAGGAAAGGATCTGCCCACAGCATCTCTTCCACTGATGCAGATGGTAGAAGTCGGATCGTTGAGAGGTTTGGCGTATGCCAGATCGTGTCTCTCCATTTTGAGTTTACAGCGTACATATTCATGAGGTTTGGTATCCAACATTTCTTGTAGTTCCTCCTGACTGTGCTCTTGTTCAAACAGAGGCTCCCAGGGAAAACTCGACTGGACTGGACTGGAGAACTTGAAAAGGTTCTTGTGGATTTCTGAAGCTTCATCCAGAGTTGTTCTGTCACCAAACCATACATTTTTTTCATTCCTTTTTTTCTTGTTCATGGTTTATTCTGGAAATGCACAATAGACAATTAAGATTATTGCAGCCTGCTACAAAATACATAAAATGTTAATCCAAAACTATGTAACATCATATTATTACATTGCACAAAATACAAAAATGTTTGTTATCTGACACATATAGTAAAAAAAAAAAGTTAAAATGACTTAGTAGTACAGTAGTAGACCAAGATGGCGGTGTGTGCACATCACAAGGTTCAACGCATGTCCAGATTTGCCATATCTGTGTGCTTATTTACGCAGTATTGTCCTGTGTGCTCATGCAGGTCAGTTGTGTGAGTATAACAGACAGGCACTTTTCGACATCAATAACATCTGCAAAAACTCTGTTTCAGGCATTTTTTTAAACCTTTGACCACATACCAATGGAACTTGTAAGGAAGCCGCCCCATAACCTTTTTCCCAACCGGAAGTTGCGTTGGCGAGGAGTCCTTAAACAAAGACGTGGAAAACGTGGAAGACTTCAGGCAAAGCTAAGAATAAACCCAAATTAACCTCCACTTCCTAACATTTTTCTCCGTAATGTTTCTCGCTGGCAAACAAACTGGATGAGCTTAAGATGATCTGGACTCTCATGCAGAGAAACAAACTGCAATATCATATTTCTCAGAAACTTGGCTCAACATGGGCATCCCAAATGGCATGCTGGAGCTCTAGGGGTGCAACATTTTCAGGGCTCATAGAGAACCAGCATGCACAGGTAAAATCAGAGTCCGGGGCTCATGGATTTGTGTAAACAAAACATAGTGCACTGTCTCTGTTACTGTTCCTTCACAATGCTCTGCTGACTTACCACAGACGTTCATGTGTGTTGTTGTGATAGCAGTGTATGTCCCCAGGATGCTAAGGCCATGAAGAAACACAGTGCTGCTATTAACAAACTGCAGACATTGAATACTGATTTTTGTTCTCTCAAAAAAACCAACAGAATGTGGTGGTTACAGTGCCATTGAGAGCATCCTCACATACTGCATCTAAGTGTGGTAAAGCAACTGCAGTGATCAGGACCCTAAAGTAACTAAGAGGCTGGGAAAACCGCCCAATGAATTCTATGGCACCCAACTACCCACCTTGGAGGACATTTACAAGAAGTACTGTCTGCATATGGTGAGATTCCTCTTATCCTAATCGCGGACCATTTACTCTCCTTTCATCTGGGGGGTGAAATAGGTCCCTCAGAGCGCGTACCAACAGACTGGAAAATAGCTTCATACAGTGTTAACTAATACATCACTGCACTGTCACTGTATCATTCAGAACTCACATATGTACATATATCTCTTTTTGAGCATATTATCATAACCATCCCCTCTGTAAAACGACCATCCCCCTTACCATCCTGTCACGGAGGCTTTGCACTGTCGCGTCACGGACCCTACTTGGGGTTCTTTCTCTACTGCCAATCTGGGCAAAAAGTCCATTGATGGCTCAACCACAATAGCACTTTGGTGCTGACAGGTGTTTATTGTGAAAAAAGGTGCTCAAGTGGTCCAAACAGTGTAGAAAAAAAAGTGAGGAAAAAGAAAATAATAAATAAAGAAACCAAACAATAATTTACAAAATATATACAAAAMTTTACDCTCCAACTCAGCTCTCTCAATTATCACAACTTCTACCTCTACTCTCATCGACTCCAACCAACAACCCTCCTCTGGCCTCAGCCAATGATAGCCTT
>QMIH01001536.1:79644-95774 GCA_003987875.1 Clarias batrachus | reverse complement strand
TGTGTGTGTGTGTGTGTGTGTGTGTACATATATACTTGTGTGTGTTCAATTCATAAAAGTCTATCAATTAAAAATAAATTAAAATTAGATCCTAAACAGTATTGTTTGTTATTGTTAATATAAAAAAGCAAATGTTTATGATTAAGAATAAGTGTTTGTAATTAGTAAATGTTTATGATTAGTAAAAGGTTTAGACTCTGTGTGTGAGTGTGTCTGTGTTTTACATTTGTTTGAAAAGTATAATAAATTAATTATTTACATTAAAAAATTGTTTTTATATGTTTGTATTTATTTTTGTTGTATAAATTTAAAATAAAATTGTATTTGTTGAAGAATAAGTGCTTTTATAATTATAAATAAGGATTAATTATAATTTATTCATTTTTTTTAACTATTGGATTTTATATTTTTATTTCTTTAAATTAGTTTTTGCTCAGGTATGTGTGTATAGTTTTTATTTGATCATATTGCCTGGGCTGTGCTGAAAAAATGATATGACACACGATCATGATATGATATTGTGCAATCGCTAAGCCTTGATATAATCATAAAAAATAGTGGGGCAGAAAACACTAAAATTGCTCTGAGCTTACATAACTGTGTAATAAAAATAACTTTATTATGTGTATGTAATGAAATAACTTGCATTCTATGTACATTTGTCATAAACACCTGGGCCCCGTATACACAAAGCTCGTTAAGCCTAAAAGTTGCTCCTAGTGATAAAATTCTAAGAAGAAGATTCTTAGAATTTCCCCTTAAATTTATGACTAAATCTTAGTAAAGATAAAAGTAAACACTGCTCTTTTGTCCAATCTATTTTTGTTTTGTTCTTTTACTTCCTTCCATCTCTCTTGGACTGTTGACTACATACCATCCAAAAGTGCAACTTAAATGAACTGTCCTGTAATCATGTAAATTGGTAAAAGCTGAGACATTTTGCTCCCATCAATCTGAAATAGATCACAAGTAATGAAATTAGTACAGTAAGTAAATGTAAGAACTTAAATATAGTAACTACGGCGTGAAAATTGGTTGCTTCAAAAGTAGACATATTTTCAACACATTTGTCTGTTTAATTACCTTTAAGATATTTAGCCTGTAAAAGAAACTTTGCATAAAGTAGCCTGTAGTCATGATTATACAGTTTCTTTATTTACAAGCATTATTATTTCACTGTCTGTCCTATTATGATGTATTCTATTTTCACAAAGAGCACATTTCAAGACATTTGCAGAGGTCAGAGGTTATTTTTTTATCAACCAATCACAGTCCTTGAATTCCTGCATCATCCCTAGCAACGGGGTCGACCACACCCCCTCACTAAGATAAAGGTTTTTGTACTCCTCTTCCTCAGAGTTGCTCTGAGAAGTTTCTGAGAAGTGACAAAAATCACTTTTAGTCTAGGACTCCCAGCTAGGACTTTTAAAACTAAGATAGGAGCTCTCTGAGAGAATTCTAAGAAGCTTTGAGAATACGAGCCCTGATTCTCTGCTTCTGTTTAGTGAGCACATCCTTAATTTCAGCAGGAGCATCACTCCTACAGACCTGACGCGATGTCCTGGCATCCTGGGGTCAGCAAACATGTTTCACCCCAACACTTGTTTCCTGTTTGTCTAACATTAAAACACCTATAAACTTTTCTACAGACTTATTCCTGGACACTTTGACATTTAATGAAAAAAATGTAATGAACAGAAGAAGGGGGTGTTTTACATTCCTCCATGTTCACTCACAAACAGCTTCTGTTTCAGGCTGCATTTAATCACCCACAGAGCACTGGGCTAAAAGAATAATAGAAAATAGGGTAAAGAATAAATGAAACTTCACACACAAATAATCTAAAAGATTATTTCTATATTTCTATAAGATTAAATCGAAAAGAATTGAAAAGATGTGTGTAATAAATCTAAAATGCCAATAAATTTAAAAACAAGTTAATAAATGAAAATATTTTTTTAAACACAGTAAAAAAGTCAAAAAAATTTAAAATAAAATATTTTTTTTTTAGAATTTCCACTTGCTCTGTTTTTAATACATCTATACATTTATTGTACATTGTGATCATCTTTCATCATTGTACTCATCTATTTATTGACTTTTTATTTGTTTGTTTGTTTTCTAGCTAAGACTCATGAGTGCGCTAAGATTAAGAAGTAATTAACCTAAGCGTAATTAAGTCATGAGCATCATTACTGACACGCTGCTCTACTGCCATTTGTGTTTATTAAGTCTAAGCTAATGTTATCGTTTGATTAATGCTGATGATTGGGCGTATTCTGGATTGTCGGAGTGTATAATAAAAACATGTAAGAGAATAATAGAGCAAGACAAACAATGAACTGCTGCAAAACAAATTATACTTAACGATATTATTAATTATGCTTGATAATGCAATTATATTCAGTTCGTTTATAATGCCTTTAAAGATGGTCATTGTCGCAAAGCTTTACAGAATCAAAAAAACATATAGACATAAATATGAAATGTTTGAGGAAATATGTATGAATGATCAGATGGTCCCTGATGAACGAGCCGAGGGCGACGGTGCTGAGGGGAAAAACTCCCTGAGATGGCGATAGGAAGAAACCTTGAGAGGAACCGGACTCAGCAGGGAACCCGTCCTCATCTGAGTCACATCATCAGGTAATACACCTTCACATGACTAGATACGTGTTTTGATTTGAATTTACATACTAAATGTATCAAGCTGACATCAGACAAGCAGAACCTGAGATGATAACAGGCGTCAGAGACAACATGGAAACAGCTTCTGTAGGACTGTGACTAATACTAGGACATATTGAGTCTTCGCATCACCATCACTGCGGTTCCGGTAAGGAACCACATCTGGATAGAGTTTTGTGTGTTGCCATGGTTGTGCAATAATGGTTTTAGTGTAACAAACAACTGAGAATACAAACGAGTGAAGTCTCTCTCTCTCTCTCTCTCTCTCTCTACCACACCAGCTCGTTCTTTTATTCATTATTATACATAAACGGGGAGTTTGTTAGAAAGTATTTGGCAACCCTGCCCTCAGTCCCTAATAGCATGTCTCTTCCGCTTTAAACACTCGTTAATGTTTACGAAGGTAAGCAATGAGTTATTTTATTTTTATAGTTATTTTATATTTAGAACAGTAAATTATTATTATTATTATTATAGTTTATATTTTGTTATTTTTTAATGCATTTTTTAAAGCGCGCCTGCTGTAAATACAGGGCCGAGTGCGGTTAGCTGCTCCTCGTTAGCAGGCCCGAAACGCGACCCCGGGTTTTCCTGAAAAGCCACGCCGGGCTCAGCGCTTCTCACAGCGGCCACGCGTTTGTTTCCCCCGCGGCTCTTTGGAGAGGGCTGTATGGTGCATGGCATTTAAAGCTAGACAGCTTAAGTGTTATTGTTTATGTGTTTATAAAACATCCAGTGTAATTTCTGCTTTTCCTTATTTTTTAATATTAGCTTTACTTAAAAAGAAAGTTGATGTTCGAGGAGTTACTTGGTGAAATTTGTTCTAAGGTGGAATTTGTCCTACTTGGGGAAATTTGTGCTAAGGCTTCAATTGAATAAGTGTTCGTTTTGAAAATCATTTTGTTTATTTTAAAAGAAACCTTTTTTGTTACTGTTTTGCAAATGATTAACATTTAATGTTATTAAACAGATTATGTAGGAGCTTGTATAAGTCACATAACAAAATGAACCTAAAGTATTATTCATGCGATAAAAGGATCAATATTGTGTTAAAATGGGTGATACGCCATAGTGACCTCCCGATACGATACTATCACGATACCTTTGTGTCGATTAAAATGAAATTGTGATTGTCTACGTATCACGGTTTTGTAAAGATCCCGATTAAACTTATTTTTATGATTTTGTTAAATTTTTTTGCATTTGTAGTATTATAAAAAAAAACTCCATCGTTTCAACTTGACTTGATTGAAGCCTTTTTAAAAACACAAAGTTTTTGTTGCACCTCTCAGACAAACATGGTGCCGAATCGGTTAGATCCGAGGAACAGGGTCCGATCACCGATCATGGCCAATCAAACTGAAAAACAGCCAAATCCAGTCTTGGGCCGAACGACCACAGCATCTCTATTGTAAATGTAAAAAATAATTACAAATAATTTTGGAGTCAGTGTGTGGCAATGCTTGAGACATGATAAGATCATATGATTCATAACCAAATCTTTTTTCCTAACATTATTATGAAGCATGATCTGTATTTGGTCGCAGTCTGACATGCATTAGGACTGTGTGTGTTCTGCTTCCTGACAGTGTGTTTTACCTGTTGCAGGATTGGAGGATGAGCAGGGGACACGGTGCAAAACAAAGACTGCCCCCAGACAAGCTGGACACTCTCGAGTCTTTTGATGAAGTGATTTTGGAAGAAGTGAAGCAGCTTTTTAACAAAGTGAGACGGTACAGTGCTCCCCCCGGAGATGAATGGTGCTTACCCGACCCCAACGTGGCGCTCCGTGACCAGCCGTGGAGTCATCCGCCTCTGCAGGCTCTGAAAAACTCCCTAAATGAGGTGAAAAATCAGCTCAGTGACAAGGACTTGCCTGTGTGGCACCAGCACACCTGCTCGACCAACCGAGCCGGAACCGTTACTTCACACCTCCGCGAGACTGCCAACGCAGAACTTTGCACTCAAGCCTGGGCAAAGTTTTATGAAATCCAAGGAACGTTCGGCCTCCTGTCGGATGCGGCACTGCAAAACGGCGAGCTGAACTCGGTACATCTCTGCGAAGCTCCTGGAGCGTTTATTTCTGCGCTTAATCACTTTCTCCAGACCAGCAGGCTGCACTGTGACTGGACCTGGGCCGCCAACACGCTGAATCCGTATCATGAATCGAACGGACGGAGTTGCACCATCGCAGACGACAGACTCATTGCTCATACTCTCCCTTGGTGGTTTTTCGGCTCGGACAACACCGGCGACATCATGCTTCAGAAGCATCTGCTGGAGCTGCAGAAGTTTGTCAGTAACATGCTCCATGTGGATTTGGTGACCGCGGACGGAAGCTTTGACTGTCAGGGTGACCCGGGGGAGCAGGAGAGTTTAGTGGCTCCGCTGCAGTACTGTGAGACGGTATGCGCTCTCCTCTTACTTGCCCCTGGAGGCTCGTTCGTCCTGAAGATGTTCACACTTTTTGAGCATTCTTCCATTTGCCTGCTTTACCTGCTCGCGTGCTGCTTTCACTCGGTTCACGTGTTTAAACCCGCCACTAGTAAATCTGGGAACTCCGAGGTTTATGTTGTATGTTTGGACTTCAAATCTAAAAGCGACGTCCGGCCGCTGCTCTCGAAGCTCGTCCGTAACTATGGTCCGGATATGGTTTCCACGGTGACGCTCTTTCCAAAATGCTGCATTCCCGAATCTTTCCTCAGGCAGCATGAGGACATCTGTGCGTTTTTCCACCAGCTGCAGATAAATACTATCCAGGAGAACCTGCGGCTTTTTACCAGTATGACCTCAGAACAGCGCAGTCATCTGGATCAGCTGCGAGAATGTGCTGCGCAGTTCTACATGCAACGTTTTCAGGTGCATTTCCTACCACGCAAGCGCTGGGTGTGTCGAGGTGGATCGATGGCTTGGACAAAACCCTGCCCGAGGAAGCAACTGGGGTCTTTTAACCAGCGTAAGGAGCTACAGGGTAAAGACTGGAGGCAGCGTCTTGCGCACGGACCCTACCGAGCGTGGATTGAGGAACATTTTCAGGAAGCGGAAGGACATCATGGAGTGCTCACCGGTTCTGTGGTGTCCGAGTGTGACCTACATGCGTGGTTCAGTCAAGCGGGTACGAGACTCCCGAAAGTACGCAGCTCTGCTTTTTGTGATCCGGAGTTATTGGATCTGCTCAATGAAGCTTTAGAGGAACAGCCTTTGGACAAAACCACACCAGCGTGCAGATCTTGCTCCTCCAGGACGTCTCCATCTCTTGCGTCCATATTAAATGAAATCTGCAGCCAAGCGGACGTAGTGATGGTAGGGAACCCGTCATGGCAGGATGCGCCACTGCCAGGAGACAAGCTGCGGTTCTGCGCCGGCCCTTCCTACTCAGACTCCTGCGTTTCCACTTTGCATGACGGAGACCCTGTTTATCAGCACCAGCTCCTGAGGGGTGTGTTCTCCGCTCTGTCCGGGCTCCCTGGCGGTTCGGCGCTGGTGGTTCCCCTGCGCTCAGCCTTGACGCGTTTCACGGCGTCTCTGGTCCTCGCGCTCCAGCTCTGCTTCCGATCAATCGGTTTCCAGCTCCCTGCATCTGGCCCACCGGTCCTCCTGCTGTGTGAGGGATTCTGCTCAGTCCCGCAGATCAACACCATCCTCCAGGAGGTCCTGGACTTAATGGAAACACTCGATTCGCACAACCAGCTCCTGCAGTTTGCCCCGATGGAACAGCTCATCCGAGGCTCGCTGCCTCACTTTCTTTTGAACCTCAATAACACTGTTCTGAGGCAGCAGCTCCATTTACTCCTGTCATTCCAGAGGAGATGATGTCGCCCCCATCACCGTTCCACTGGGGCTCGGCACAGCGCTAACAGGTTCACACACATCCCTCATGGTTTTCTTTCGTCTTTTACACTTAATTTGAGTTACCGGGTGTGATTTATACTGTATACAAAGACTTTTTGGTGATGTTATTATTTATGGAAACAATTCTGAGCTGTCCAGGGTTATGTTTTAGGATTATTTATATGTAATCTGTCTTACTAAAGCTCTAAAGTACTTGAACTACTACTTAGATTTGCCTTTTCGGCAATGGCCTTTGTTTATTATTAAGTAGTTTATTTTTGGACATATGATCTGTTTATTATATTCATAGATAAAAATATTTTATGTCACCTACTGAGTCACTACCCTGTTTTTGAAAAAAAAATGTAAATAAACAGTATTGAAGGCATTTGATTGTGTTATACTATGTATTACATAGAATTTATATTTTTTAAGTAAGAATAAATATACATTCTTTGATTTGAAAATCTAACTAAAATCTGACTACATGCTTCAGTGTAACTTTTTAAACTTTATTTCTATATAAATCGTATTTCTACGTTAGCATTTTCATACAAAAATATGCGACTTTGCTGCGTGTATTTTTATAAAAATAATCATTAAGGAGTAAAAATAAATAAGAATGCATTTATCCTCAGGATACTGTAAGCGGTTCCAGAGATGTGACATGTGAGGAGATTTGACACCGTGCAGTTGTGAAACCCAATCAGCATAAAGCGGATCCAGTTCATTTAGCTCGTTCCTTATAACATTAGTTTTCTTACTTTAAAACACTACAACTAACTTTAAATAGAAGAGTTTAACATTAAACTGTGTATCTCTGGTATCCGCCATAATTATTATTTCTAAACAAACATCAACTAATTCACTCTTCCACACGGGATAAACATGCGTAAAGAGAACGCCACCTGTGGGATTATGAAGAAGCAGCAACGTTTTACCGCCTCAAATGCCTCCAAAGTCTCAAAACTCAACTTGATGGTGAGCGTGCAGAGTTTTTTTCACTAATTGGTGCTTGCGGTGTTCTGAGACGGGTGTAAGTGTGTGTGATGAGTGGGTTTGAGACTAATTCTCTCAGTGAGTTTGGAGAAAAAGGCAGATCGGAGGCTGTGTGATTTTTGATAATATACCACCATAAAAATTCATTTCTGTCACGCCTCTCGGAAGCGTCTGCGCCCGGTACAGAATGTTTTATATCTGATCTGTCGATCAACGGTCACGTCCAGGAGTTTCAGATAAGATTCAGAGGGAGTCTAATCATGACGGAGAAACCGCATACTGAGCAAAAATTACTGAGTGTGTTTATTCTCAGAACTCAGAAAAAGGTGCCTGTATTCAATGTGAGACTTGTATAACATTATGTCATTTATGTTATGATAAGTTTGTATTTCATTTCAGTTTGCACGTTTAACTGGACACTTGAGTAAAATGATACTCGTGACGTTTTCGAGCTCTCGTGGCAGATCCCAGGAGATGATTGTTCTACTGAACTGAACGTCTATCTCTTATTTTACTTTCATCAGTTTTTCTTTTTTTTGGGAAGGTGAAACCTCTGATCAGGAGGGAGTCAGATGCATCGATCTCAGCTGTTAGACGCGATGCCATGTCATCATGTCATATATACAGTAATAACTCCTAATTGTTCATGTACACGACTCGGCCTGTCGTCTTCATCGACTTCATTCCTCACACACCAATAAGCTTCCATAATCATCTGTCACGTTGTGTTTAAAAAATAGACACATCCGACCTATCAACGTTACTCAAAACCAAATCAAAATAAACGCGCTCATTAGAGTTGTCGAGTTAGATGTTGACTATGAAGATGCTAATCTGAGTGACGTTTAATGAAGGATTTGTCTTTATGTTTTGTGCCACATTTATTTCCTTATGGGGCAGAAAAGAGGGAAATCACACTCCAAAGCAGTAGGGGGCAGTAGAGTAGACACCATCGCATTAATAGCCTCCAAAATACTACACAACATACCGTAGTCCACAGCTTTAAAAGCGACAACTAAAGGAGCAAACCCAGGATTCATGCACACGGTTTCATCCTGGACAGATGAGACCAAAGTGGAGTTGTTTACCCATGTTTGTTCAAAAACCAAACAGCATTTCAGTAGAAGCTCCTCATACCCCACTGTCAGGCACGGCGGTGTAGGGGTGATGATCAGGGCTTGTTTTTGCAGACACAGGATCTGGAGACCTTGCAGTCATTGACTCGACCTTGAACTCCTCCTGTATACCAGAGTATTGTAGAGACAGACGTATGTGAGGCCGTCTGTCTGACAGATAAAGCTTGGGAGACATTGCGTCATGCATCAGGACAATGATCAGAAACACACCAGCACACCCACATCAGACACCGACTGAGATGCTGAGGCAGGACCTTAAGAGAGCTGTGCGTAAGCGTAGGCGCAAAACCCTCAATGAACTGACGTAATGCTGTGGATCTACAAGCCACTGAAGCAGGGGGCACTTAGTATTGTCTTTTTTTTTCTCTTTGGTAAAATCTTTGTTCAATAAATAATGCTGAAAAAAATGGACAAATATTGTTGTTGGTCTGAGGTTGTATTTGTCGAATACTGGGAGCCGCTACGATCAGACAATTCATTTTTTTATTATTATTATTATTATTATAAATTTTTATTAATAGAATTTAAAAGAGGGGGTACTAACTTTTCCACATGACTGAATGCTAGAGGGGCAGGTGTAGAGGCCAGGCCTGCACTCGCTCCTTGCCTTGGCTTTCAGCCAGAGAGGACACACATGTCCAGTTGATTGACAGATGCGGAGGCCACACCCTCAGCTGACTCTAGTTTGTAATATTAATTTTATTAATATTAATTTTAATTGTAATGTTTGTGGTGATAGTTTGTGCGAAAGCTGAGCAAATTATTTTATCCAAACTCAGACCGTCATGAGGTGTCACATGAATTTTAAAGCTGCTTATGATGACATTCTCTCGAGCTTTGATTAAAAAAAAAAAAAGTCATTACACATAAATTGTTCACGTTAATAAAAATACATTAGACATATTTTTAAAAGAGGGATGAAGAGGGCGTTCCTGCTGCGGTGGGGAAAGAGGAGGAGGAGGAGGACGTGTGGGGTTAAAAGCTGCTGTCCCACACCGAGTGGTACACACACACACACACACACACACACACACAGAGAGCACAGTTCTGCAGAGTGACTGAAAGAAGGCAGGATTTATCTCATCTTGAGGAAGAGGAGAAGTTCGAGTGATGGCTGGAACCCCGCAGCACCTGCGCCTGGCCGAAGTCACTGCGGCTCACTTCATCACCGTGTGGGAACGCTACGACCGCCACGGTGAGTCCCCACACACACACGTCTACTACACCTACCGTTAGGACCTTAATAATGTATTCACGTGAGTCTGTAAATGAAAGAAATACAGGGAACTGATGACATACATCTATAATCATCATCATCATCATCATCATCATAATAACTGTAAATAACAACAAGTATATAGTAGGAAAATATTGGGCAAATCAAACGATATACAACAACTACCAGGCAAAATAGTTTCTTCTTCTTCTTCTTCTTCTTCTTCTTCTTCTTCACAGTAGTACACCCATAGAAATGCTGAGCGAGTTTCTATAACTACACGACTGACCGTAATGATGATGATAAAGAAGAATTATAGGCCATAAATACTTTTCAGCGGAGATCATTTATAGGATTTTTTCTTTTCCGTTAATTACGTTCGTCTCTCAGGATGCTGACTTTGGCAGAAATCTTTATCTTCCATGGACGCGCCTGAGGGACTCAATGTGGGCGATGAAATATTCATACATGTTGCATCTGCATGTGTGTGTGCGTGTGTGTGTGTGCGCACTTGTGATACGGAGCCCATCAAACGTGACTGATTACGGTTGACAAAAGTTCACACACGACAAAATCGAGTTCATGAAGGTGGATTTCATTCGTTTTATTACACAGTGCATGATTTACTACTTACATTTCCATATGTGTTTATATATAAATGTAGTGAATTAATCACAAGTCTAACGGTGATAGTAACAGGGGACAGATTGGGAAATTCCTCAAAAGTTTTTTTTATTTTCCTTATGAATTGCTAAAATGATCTAAATGACATACTGAATACGTTTATAATTGAGTAAATATATGAATATGAATATAAATGATATTCATATTCATGTTAATACACCAGGTAATCGGTAGGGATCTGGTAATGTCCAGAACGGACGAAAAAATGTTGAACATGATAATTGCCACATGTGCAGACCTTCTGATGGAAATATGAGACTTTCTTATGTATTAGTAATTGTCGTGCAGTCTTATATGATCTAAATAAGTTCTGCTGTTTCTTAGGAAATGGCTTTATTGAAGGAAAGGAGCTGGGGAACTTTCTCAGGGATCTGGAGGCAGCGCTCAGGGGAACCAGTGCGGTGAGTATCGACCGTAACACACTTGACACACGGGAACGGAAATGAAGTTCACCTCATCGTCTTTACTCTGAAATCTCCACGTTATCAGGCGACACTGAACTGCACTGTTAGCTTTTGCTGCCCGAGACTAGCATCACTCGTAATCTAAACCGTGTTGAAACGTTCCTTATCTCACTCCCACGTGCTATAAACATGTGTAACAGAGCTAAACACTGTATACTCAGCCCTCCGTGTGGTGATGGAGTCTCCGACGCAGGTACAATTCCACAATCCCAGCTTCTGTTCAAAGCGTCTGCACTTACGAAACGTTTCCTCTTCTTCATGTTACGCCACTTTATGTGATAGACTCCAGGATAAGGGAATTGAAAGTGGATGGATAGATCATTGACAGTGCTAGGAATGTGAGCATAGTGTATTTTCTGGTATTCGTGGTGTGTCTGATGATGGTGTATTTGTGTTTCAAGGATTCCGCAAACGGAGCTTTAAAAGAGAAGATTCAGGACGTCTCGAGGAAATTCGAAAAGAACGCGGATGGGAAGATCGAGATGTCCGAGGTACGCCATCACCGATGCTGAGCTTTCCCGAGAAAGTTTCGGAATCTTATAAAACCTAGAAGGTGAAACCACATTTTCAACCCGGCATGAATAAAACATGATGGAAATCTCTGGCAGTAACACGCGGCAGCGCCACTAAACAAGAGCCATTGGATAGATCGGATTTTATATTGTCGTTATTGATTTGCTTTCCGAACGGAGTACAGAATGGCTTTATAAATAAATGTGCACTGATGGGGCTCCTATCGTCCTGGCCATCTACTGTATAGAAAACAATGATTACAGTATCGATCAGCGGTGAGCATCAGAGGATGGACGCGAACAGCGTTAGCGTTTATGATATGGAGACGCTTTTTGTTTTGTAGAAGAACAGGAAAGAGGACGAGCGACAGTCCATGTGCATGCTCGCTGTGAGCTACACTAAAACGTCTGATGTGTAAAATGTCCGCTACCTACAGACATTACAGGCTCTTGTAATCAAATTTACTTCTATGCGTAGTTTTACTGCACCAGACGTTTGACTTTTACTAGAGTAGATTTGTGAAGAGCAACGCGAGACATTCGGCTCCACTCGGCTCGTTACTTTTCTAAACGTTTATTCTGCACTAACAGCCGGTGGATCTTCCACATGACTGTGTTTGACCAATCAGACGTAGTAATAATAATCACATGACTTCGTTTGACCAATCAGCCGCAATAACACTAACCCTAATCACACGTAGTCACATGACCGCACGCAAACTGTACAGCTACTCTTACTTAAGTTAGCAATCAGAGTTTGTTTAGGAGCTACATTCATATTCAGTGTAACGTCTGTAATGTTGGTGTGTTAGCGCTAAAAGTCGGGAATTACGAATCGACTAAACTAACTTTTAAACAGAGTGACTTGAACAATAGCGCTGGTAATATCACTATGTCTTGGTGTCTCGTCAGGCTAAGCAGTTATTCAGCCTGCAGTGCCCGGGGGATATATACAGTATACAGTGCTGTGAAAAAGTATTTGCCCCTTTCTGATTTTTATTTTTTTTTTCATTCATTTATTTATTTATTTATTTTGCATATTTGTCACAAAAAAATGATATTTTAAATGATTGGGATCACAGAATATTTGGAAATCTCCTTGCCTTTGAACTCTCCCATGGATGCCAGTTTTGTCCCCTTTTTTCTCTCTTTCTTATTGATGAATCGTGAACACTGATCTTAACTGGGGCGACTGCGGCCTGCAGGTCTTCAGATGATGTTCTGGGTTCTTTTATGAGTTCCTGGATGAGGCGTCGGATGATTTCGTCCGGCTGCTCCTGGGGAAGGTTCACCACTGATCCATGTCTCGCCGTGGTTCACTGTAGTCCCAAAGACTCCTGTAACCTTGGAAATGGAAATATATCCAAGTTTTTTTGGGGGATTTAATGATAAAAATAATAATATAATTTTAGTATATGCTGTAATATACTACTACTAATAATAATAATCAAAAAAAAAAAAAAACATCACCATGGACCATTAAGTCTACTGAGCTGCTTGTGGGCATAAATTTCCACCCGGCAGCTCTGAGATATTCAGGAAGCATTCTCCCTTTATAAACACGCTCCGCCTCCGGAGTCACCACTACGCCTGGATTAACAGCTTTTTGCTCCAGTTTGAAAATCGGGGTCGCTGGTTCAAGCAGAATGCGAGTGAACAGATGAGGCTGCTGATGCGCAAAAACAAAACCCACTAATCCAGAAAGAGATTGCATGTCTCGCTCCACTTCGCTGTTTTCCCTTCATCTCTCGTGGTCCACATGGATGCGTTTCCTCATGAGCGTGTCTCACACCGCCCGCCCGGACCGCCGGCGCTGCACGCGTTCACTTATTCATCTATAACGCCTACTCGTCCGGTCAGGGTTCCGAGCATGGGAATGTTAAATACTAAAGGGGTGGAAGCTATGCAAAGACAGTCTCAGGCTATTTTAACCAGAAAGACAGCGGGAGGAAACCTGTGGTGGACATTAGTGTTAATTCTGGCAGCTATTTTCAAATTTAGTCCTAGTCGTAGTCTTAGTCCAGGGATAAATGTCCATGTTAGTTTTTATCATATTTAGTCAATTTTATCTTATTTTTCGTTTAGTCTAGCTTGTCTGGACATTTTAGTCTAGTTTTAGTCAATAAAAATGTTTTAGAAGTAAGATTATTATTCATTATCTCTACAGGCAATCTATTTTTTTTTTTTTTAATTATTTTTTTGGATTTTTCCCCGATTTTCTCCCTAATTTAGTCGTGTCCAATTCCTCCCCGTCACTAGGGGGCGCTCCCACATTAAGGCTACTACTACCACTCCGCCGGGAGGGCCGAAGACTTTCACGTGTTTCCTCCGAACCACGTGACACCAGCCGACCGCATCTTTTCGAACTGCTCGCTCGCGCACCATTGGGGGCGGAGTCACACACTCGGAGGACAGCGCTATCCGCTCCCTCCATTGCGCGAGCTCACAGACGCCCCTGATTGGCTGTAGAGCCGTGATTAATGTGGGAGGAGCACTAAGTACCTCTCATCCCGCCCCTCTGAGAGAGCTCGGCCAATCAGCTCTCTCTAGACCTCCGGCTGCGAGAGGTTACAGCACCACCCGGGATTCGAACTAGCGATCTCCGGATGATAGGGCGAGCGCTTTAACCACTGCGCCACTCGGACAGTACGGACAGTACAGTGCTTTTAAACTGTTTTTGTTTTTTTAATATGAATTTACACACGTGGACTGTCGTGGTGATTCTGTAGCTCCGGTGGGTCACAATCATTTACTAACCTGTTAGATTGAAGTGTTTGGCAACGGTTTAACTATGAAATAAAATAAATCACAATATAATTATGAAACATAATTTTCGGGTGATTATTATGGGATGCCTCGATGCGTCTCTTCAGGTTTGTGGTAGTTTTCCCAGTGATTGCGTTTCCCCACTGTTCCCCCTCTGATATTGCGACGCATCGGCTTTTTCTCTCCGAACCCAAACATGGTCTGGTCTCTCTGGTATGAGTGACTCGTAACGTCCCGTCACCGTGCGCCGTAGTGACTAAACACTGTACCGCTGCAGCTTGTGAAGAAAATGATATGCTGATGGAAATAAAGACAGAATAAAAGAATAGTTTTTAATTTTTTTTAAACAAATTTTTGTCTCGTCTTTTTTCATCAACGATATTGCGTGTTGATTTGGTCACTGTTACTGTTCACTGATATCAGTGACGTCTCGTCTTAGTCTCATTGTCACAGGAAAAAAGGGCGTGGCGTCAAGGAATATTTTTTCCGTCATTATTTCCATTGACGGAATTACCACCAGTGTGCATTTGTATTCACCCCCTTTACTCTGATGCGCCTAACTAAAGTCCAGTGCAGCCAATCGCCTTCAGAAGTCAGCTCATTAGTAAATGGAGTGTGTACACCTGTGTGTGATCTAATCTCCGTATAAATACAGCTGATCTGTGAAGCCCTCAGCGGTTTGTTAGAGAACATGAGTGAATGAACAGCATCATGAAGCTCAGGGAACACAGCAGACACGTCAAGGATAAAGCCAGGGTCTGGCTATAATATTCCAAGCTTTAAACATCTCGCGTGTGTCACACTTTTCAGATATTTATGTAAAATCCCGATAAAATGCATTTACGTTTCCGGTTGTAACCTGACAAAACGTGGAAAAGATCAATGGGTGTCAATACTTTTGCAAATCGCTGTAAATAAGGAAGAAGTGGAGAATGCATGGGGAAAAAAAGAGGAGAAAATATTCAAAGGGAAGGAATAAAGAATATGGGGAAGGGATGTGAGAGGAAACGGGAATGTCAGAAACAGAGCGAGGGATAAGAGGAAGCAAAGAAAGTGAGATCAAAGGGTTAAAGGAGGGAGGGGGGAGGGGGAGGGGGGAGGGGGAGTGATAAATGAGGAAGAGGGGATGATACGGGGAAGAGATTAGGACAAGGTAAGAGGAGACGATGGAGGAAGGGAAGCGATTACACGTGAGAGATGAAGGGAGAGTAAAATAAAGTCGCGTGTCAGGAGGAAAAGTTAATTATACATTTATATTCCTCTTATATTATTCACACATCAACGTCAGCGTGGAACATCAGATCAGATCAGAGTATGGAAACGGTGTTAAGCATAATAACATCTTTCACTAAGTACTGTATAATCTGCTTAGAGCATCAGGGGATTAGTGTATGGACGCACACACACACACACACACACACACACACACACACACACACACACACACATACACACACACATAAAAATGTTGGAGAGTCAGTCTGAGAGCTTCACCAGAACATGGGAGAAGAATAAAGCCGTCATCAGTCTAATGCTAGCGTGAGTGCCGTGAAGTTAGTGTCCTGAAGTTTAATCTGCACCATCAGTGAATCTAAATGTGGAGTAAAAGTGATGTTATGAACAGTCATGTGTGGGATTTAATAATCTACTGTAAAATAATCTACTGGGGCCTCCGAGTGGCGCAGTGGTTAAAGCGCTCGCCCTATCATCCGGAGATCACTAGTTCGAATCCCGGGTGGTGCTGTAAGCTCTCGCAGCCGGAGGTCTAGAGAGRGCTGATTGGCCGAGCTCTCTCAGAGGGGAGGGRYGAGAGGTACTTAGTGCTCCTCCCACA
>QMIH01001536.1:56059-66278 GCA_003987875.1 Clarias batrachus | reverse complement strand
TCAACTGCAAGATGCTATCCTATCAATATGGGCCAACGTTTCTAAAGAATGCTTTCAGCACCTTGTTGAATCAATGCCACGTAGAATTAAGGCAGTTCTGAAGGCGAAAGAGGGTCAAACACCGTATTAGTATGGTGTTCCTAATAATCCTTTAGGTGTGTGTGTGTAAAACATGTTAACAATCCATAACTAATTAAACATTAATGATAAACTGAGAAAAAAATAACATGCATCTGGTTAGGTTTTATTGAAACCGGTGTGGTGGAACAGTCCAGTGTTTCTCATACACACATTAGGTTGTTGCAGTCGCAGGAATATCCACACCGAATGCCTCATCTTACTTTACTGTTTATTATTTAAAACACTTTATTTCATTGCACGCTGACTTGCCCAGCACCTCAAAAAAAAAAAGACTTCCAAAAGTAATTGTGTAAATGTGCACAGAGTCACTTTCCACTGGTTTCACACTGTGGCATGAACACACACCACACCATGCAGGTATAATATACACATGGTGTGTGTGTTGAATTGTAATTAGCCTAATACTCTTTAAGTGATGAGGGTCTTTCAAAAATATATGCATTTATAATAATTAAGAGAATTAGATATAATTCCTGCCTGTACACCTGCATACACACCACCTTGGCTGGCTGTAGAGCTGTGTATCAATATGCAATATCAGTATATTCGGTGGCACTATGTGTGTGTGTGTGTGTACTTTGCAGGACATGGGCGCGGTTTTGTGTTTAACGTTTCATTTACACTATTTATAAAGTGCGGTAATTCTGAATCGTAAACCGACCAACAAAAGATCGAATAAGTTGCATAATTAAATCACACAACCGTAGTAAAGAGGAAATCTAAGTGTGGCACTAGATTAGATAACTAGAGGTTATCCCTGACAGGCACGTTCCCTTCATCAGTAAATATGCCCTTAAGTAATTACTGTAACAAACACGCTACTATTATTGAAAATAATACCTTGCCGTTAACAGAATCAGGGTTGGATAAGGACCACCAGAAAGTAATTTTTATGTAATCAAAAGTGTATATAAATTTATTTATAGTGTCACACCATTCACTCCCCGTGCCTTCTCACTCATACACACACACACACACACACACTCAGAGTCTGTGAGCTCTTTCTCCCGCTCTCACGCAAGTCCAAAAATAAATAAGCTCGGAGACTGTCCCGCTCCGCGCCAGATGTCCTCCACGAGCGATGTCTCCTTTAATGGTGAACGTAATCCCGGAGGAACCGCTGTCGCTCGCGCCGACTCCCGGGACACACACACACACAACAAGAACACAACAAAAAAAGAAAACCCTCATGCATGTCGGACAAGGCTATCCCGCACTCGGGTTTACAATTAGCTGCTTTAGCTTTTAGCTTCGGCTGGGGTAATGGCTGCTGTTATCCCAGCCGAAGCTAAAGCTAAAAGCTAAAGCCACTTTTTTGTCCTTGAGTATTTATGGATTTAAAAATGTGTGTTTGTGTAAAGCCCGCCGAGGCATGCATATCATATTTGGCTTTGCTTATTATGCACTCACGGCCTTCCTTCTGCTGTGGTTATGCAGGAGGGTTTTTTTCTTCTTTTGTTTCTTGTGTTTTGTTTTGTGTTTGTGTGTTTTCCTGAGTGTTGAGGAGTGTGTCAGCTGATCCTCCAGGATCAGCTGACACACACCAGCAGCAGTGGGCACGCGGGACCGGTTCGTCGGTGACCACCGCGTCACCTTAAAGGAGACGTCGCTCACGGAGGACATCGGGTGTGGAGCGGGACGTTCTCGGGTTTTGTTTATTTATTAATGGACTGGTTTGCAAAGGAGAGAAAGGACTCAAAATCTTTGGCAACGTTGCGGGCTGTATGAATGTGGTGTGCAAGGCCGGCGAGTGAATGGGGTGACACTATAAATAAATGTAAATACACTTTTGATTTCACAAATATTGATTTCTGGTGGTCCTTATCCTACCCCGATTCTGCTAACGGCCAGTTATTATTTTTAATAGTAGCAGGTTTGTTACATTACAGTACGTACAGTTCTGACAAAATAAAGATCGCTGGATCAGAAATGATTCCTCTTCCTCCTCTGAGACCACACACACACTTCCGTTAAATCAAGCACGTAAATTCCTTTTATTGAGTTCAAACAAAGATTTAAAAACAGTCCATGATGAGACGTGTGCTGATGAACATCCTGCACCTTCCAGCTCCTCACGCCGCATCGGCTGAAGAAAGCTACACCAGTTCTCTCTAAATGAAATCTAATAACCGTATAAAACCGAGAGGACGTACCCGAGTGTCCTCAGAGAGGTCCGTCCTGCTCCGTCGGTGCTGTTCGACAGCGTGATGAGACTGTAGAGCTGCTGTACAGCACATTCATTCACCATATAAAAGTGTAAACCTCAGACAAGCTAAAACAGTACTGAGTCCTGCACCGCTGAGTTCAGAGAGACTGTGCACGAGTTCCCTCGCTCTCTCATCATCAGATTATTACTTCATGTACAAATGTAAGATTAAACTACTACTAATAAATGACTTCTGGATACACTGACCCCAGTGTGTGATGTTAGCCAGCTAGCCCTTTTTAATAAAACAACATTATCAAACTGTTCTTTACCTTTTACTGGTTGTGAGCTAGCCAGCTTTAGTGAACGTCTCCCAACTGAAATATGTCCCCGCCCTGACCACACCCACCAAGGACTCTGGAATAAACCATTAAAAACTGCTCACCTCCTCTAAAACGTTCCTAAAGCATTACATCTTTTTTTATATTCTCCCAAGAATACGGTCACATGACTGAAGAGGAATAAAGTGCCAAAGAAATGATTAGAACTTTGGGAAAAAAAAAAAATTCCACATTAAAGATGGACATGCAGATTAAAGTTGAACTAATAAACCCGTGTACACGTATGTGTGTGTGTGTGTGTAGTGTTACTGGATGCTGTGGAGTTCCCCACAGTTACAGTAGGAGGCGTCATGCTGCATGCTGTACAGTCTATCAGGTGTTAGAAGACATCAGACTCTTTGTGCAATGTTTTAGAGTTTTAAAGTCGAGTTCTCTGTGTGCGTGTGTGTGTGTGTGTGTGTGTGTGCGCGTGTCCACAGTAACGAGTCACTCCCAGCTGCCCGAGCCGTCTCAGTGGTTAATGATGTCCCTGTAGATGGCGTTGGTGGTCGACTGGCCGAAGATGAAAGCGCCGATCGTGACCATGAGGACTCCGTAAATCACCAGCGCGTGCCAGCTGCAGAGACACGGAGAGACTCAGAACCGCGGATGTGTGAAAGATGACGAGTGCCAATACTTAATCTTTAATTAAATCAAACGTCACCAGACTTATTTTAAACCTGTGGAGTCGTGATTCAGGAGATCATACAGCAGAGGGACTGACGTACCTGACTGATCTCGCATCGTGCTCGGAGATCTTGGCCTCAATCAAACACAAACCTGAAGACAAAGCACATGTTTATTACAAAACATCCAGAAAACATGACGTACAGGTTATGAAATAAAAATAAAAATAACAAACATTATATTCTACAGTGAAACAAACAACTCGAAATGGCTGCTTTTCTGTAAAATTCTGGTCCAAGTCATGCAGCACTGCCCCCTGGTGGACATACATGCATTACTCGCGTCCCCTCCTGCACCTCAACGCTCATTGGTACGCCTACACACACACCACACACACACTACGCTTCGTTCGAGTCACGCTGAACTGCAGCATCTGTGTTATCTCTGTTATTCCGTAGAGTGTTAATATGGACGTTATGTCTCTGTGTGTGTGTGTGTGTGTGTGTGTGTGTGTGTATTGTATACTACGACAGTACTGTTGGCTTACAGAGACTTTACAGTGGTATAACATGCTCTATTAATAAACTCCAGATTACATTCACGTCATATTTTCTTCTCATTTGCGCGCGAGTATATGCTCATGCACATGCAAACCCCTCGATGTCGGGGGGTGGTCCGTCTGCCTGTCTGTCTGCCTGTCTGCCAGCCTGTCTGTCTGCCTGTCTGTCTGCCTGCCTGCCTGCCTGTCTGCCTGTCTGCCTGCCTGCCTGTCTGCCCTTTAGCTAATCATTCAGACATGAGCGTCTCTGGATGTCCTCACGTCTCGCGCTCTGATGTCATGCTTGCTCATTGTCCGCTACTCAGTGCTCATGACGATGCTGTGGATCATTCCGGCAGTCTGGAGCACACGGTGGATCATTCCTCTTGTATCTCAGCGGAGTTGTGGTGTTCATCACTTTTGCAGGCTCCGGCTGCGCTGGTGACTTCAGACACTTTGTAAACGTTCATGGCTCTGAACGTTCATGTTTCTGGTACAGAACCAGGCAGGTGGCTTGAATTCCTCTCGATCGCGAGTCCTGAGGGTTTAGTCGTCTCAGTGTTTAAGGTTCGTGAGCAGCCAGCTGGAGGTCCTACAGCTGACCTTTGCCCCTGGAGTCTGATAAGTGATTCTGGTGTACAAGTCCATCCAAGCCTGGCTGAAATGTTGTCCATGGAGTATCTGAGGAGGTTCCACCTCATGGACAGTTTCACATTTCGAGCATGTCCCCTGCGATGTCTTCAGAGCGTAAGAGACCCAGGTGCACTCTCACAAGCCCCATCATCACTGACGTACTGATCAGAACTAATGTTCCTCTGGTCTCTCGTGTCACAGACAGTCAGCTGATCTGCTTGGGTGCTGAATCATGATGATGATGATGATGATGCTGTAACGTCCACACAGGAAGCGTCCGTCAGTCTGAATGTCCTGACTCATGGAGCTTCATCCATCAGGTGATCAGGAAGCTCAACTCCCTCCCAGCTCCACCTCCCCTTTGCTCTTTAGCCCCTCCCACTCTTGTACTCCGACTCATTTCACACACACTCACCTGCACCTGTCACTTGTGCAGCATTGGACCGTTCAGTACCTCAGTCCAGAAATAAGAACTGAACACATACAGCACTGTAAACAAACCAGAAGCTCACCTGCACCGTGTCCACTCAGCACCACATCGGCCTTCTGTCCTGCGTGATCTCTCTTTTGCGGGTGTGTAGGAGTGTGTTGGAGTGAGTACGAGTGTGCATGAGTGTGTATGTGTGGGTTGGATTCTGTTGGCGTGAGGTCGAGAGTGCTGGAGAGTGTTGGAGTACTCACACTCAGGAGTGAGGACACACTCACTAACACTATAGTCTGTTGGGTGAGCAGGTGGGTGTTGGAGTGTATTTGTGTATGTATGAGTGTGTGTAAACGTGCATTGGAGTGAGTAGCAGATGTACCAGATGTGCCTGTACAGATGTTACCTGCTACGTCACTCTCTCTCCCTCTGCTGGTTACAGTTACACACACTACCCAGGTACAGTACCCAGGGAGACACACACACACACACACACACACACACACACACACACACACACACAGTACCTGGAAAGACGAAGATGAAGCAGGCAGCCAGGCCACCGATGAGTGAGATGACACGCCCGATGTCTGGGATGGTGAGAGCGAGGACGAGTGTGAGGAAGAACCAGACGAGTGTGTACAGCAGACGCCGTCTGCGCTCTCTCACCACGTCTGTGTCCACGTCTGTCCCCTTAAAACGCAGCCACAATCCCTCTAACACAGCTCTGACACACACACAAAACAGACTGCACTTAGTGCCATTATACACACACACACATTCTCCCAGTTTCTCCTCCTCCTGTCATTTTCTTCATCTGTTTGGTCCTCTAGTCCTTAAACTCTTTATATAATAAATCTTACAGATGTCCATCTTACACTATTCGGCACCCCATCCACGCCCCCCCCCCCCGTCCCTCCCTCCCCCCGTGTCCCTCCTCACCTCCCGCAGAAGTGCAGTATGGGATATGACGTGACCACGCTGATGATGATGAAGGCTCGGGCGATGGCCACGGCCACGTCGTCAGACGGGTACGACATCAACACATCCTGACTCACCGTGGAACCAAACGACAGGAAACCACACACACCTGAGGGGGCGGAGCCAGAGAGAGAGAGAGAGACAGAGGGGGAGTTATCGGCGCCTGTCTCAGACAGGATGTAATGTCATCATGTGCAGGTTTGTACGTGTCTGACACACACCTGTTCCTGTGTAGACGAACAGACAGATGATCATGCTGAGCGTGACGACGCCCCCCCATGGCCGGAGAGTCGCGTTCTTCATGCTGTTAAACACCGGGACACTGCTCACATGACACTGAGAGACAGACAGAGAGAGACATACATTAGTTATACATGAACACTTGGCTACACATTGTGCACTTTAGTACCCGAGGATCCCATTGATCTCGTTTCATGGCACTGAACTGCACCACAGCGCCATCCACAGGCGCACAGAGCAAAACCTCTCTCCAGGTTTAACTCTAAACTTTCAGGGCAGAGCTCTCAGATAATCTGCTCTCAGATCACTCACACAGAGACGAGCAGTCCGTGCAGTATTAACTTTTCATTAGTGTTCGTTTCAGTAATGAAAATGACCGAAAATATTCCTCGATGCCACGCCCCTTTTTTCCTGGGACTAAGACGAGACGATGACGTCACCGATATCAGTGAACAGTAACGAAATCAACACGGAATATTGTTGCCGAAAAAAGACGAGACTAAAATGTGGTTTGCAGAAAATGCATGGAGGCATCCCATAATAATCACCCAGGGTTACAGCGTCTCTGTGGTGATGATATTATCACATGTTAACATCAGCAGGGTTTTAAACACACCTGGAACCCGAAGCAGATAGTCGGCATGGCGTTGAACACGGCTGTCCAGGACTCAGGACTGAGGGAGGAAAACACACACACACACACACACACACACACACACACACACACACACACACACACACACACACAATGTCAGATCCCCTGGACAGTAGAGAATAGTGATGGGAAGTTTGAATCATTTTACTGACTCGCTTCTTTGGATCTTTTGAGTCATTTAGATCTTTTTATCAGAAATAAAGTGTTATTTTCAATAAACAGACCCCCAACACGTCGGCAGACACACACTTTGTGTATAGTTCCAGGAATGAAAATAATTCAATGCAGCTAAGGACATATTATAAACAGAATGAGCAGCTCACCATCATCTAGCCTTCTAGTCCGAGTCGTTCGTTCATTTGAATCTACTGCACTTCTTAGCATCTATGGGAGTCACGTGACAAAAAAGAACAAACGACTCGGACCAAGGACTCGAGCGGTAACGACTCAGTTCTGTTTCCTGCTTTGCGTCCAGTAGAAAATGAACGAATCACTCTCTGAGACGACTCGTTCTGCTGAGTCACGTTAAAGACTCGTTTAAAAAGAACGAATCATTCATGAACGACTCGTCACTAGTAGAGAGGAGCTGCAGGAAGTGAAGCACTAACCTGGTGGGGAGGAGTCCAGGTGAGATCTCTGGGTCAGGCCAGATGTACCTGATGATGATGATGACGGTGACGTACCAGGTACCGACCACGCTGAAGGTACTACAGGGCACAGGGGACACACACCACACACTTAATCAGGGCATTTACTTATATACACACACACACACACACACACACACACACGTCAGACAGACAGATCAGACAGACGTGCAGATGTAGACAGACAGGCACATTACACAGGAAGAAACATCAAACATCAGACAGATCAGATCAGACAGAGTGTATGTGTGTGTGTGTGTGTGTGTGTGTGTGTGTGTACCTGGCGTATTTCTGGAAGCTGATCTCCTTGGGGATGGACAGAGGGAGGATGATGAGCACAGACATGACGCTGATGGTGAACTTGCGGTCTGTGTACCAGTGAGAGCTGACCGTGCCGTCCGCCTCGTGAGCCATCGCGTTAATCACTGAACACAGACAAACATCACAACAAACATCATTACAGACTGGCGTCTGATTGTTTATGACTGAGATCTAGTGCGCGTCACTCACGCTTGTCCAGCTGGTCCCCGATGATGATGAGGAAGGCGATGCACGTGCCGAAGGTGTAGACAGCGATGGCGATCTCACACACGATCCCCAGGACTTTCCCGCACACCGCGCGGACCACCTCCTGATACGTCACCTCGTTACTCACCTGAAGGACCAGAAGCAGAGAGGAGTGTCAGAGAGTTACAGCGGCGTGAGGAGGGACGGAGGAGCACAACACGACCCGAGTCACGAACACGACGCGGCGCATTTATCAACCAGAACCGCTGAAGGAGTTTCTCTACGAGACAGGAACTCGGGGAGGAACAGACGCCGCGACTCTAATTTAATTTACAAGTGAGAAAAAGCTGAAACAAATACATTTTTGTTTCTGTAAAGCTGCTTTGTGACGAGTGAGTAGAAACCGAACTAAAAGCATCTCTCTGTACAGCTGAACATTCCTCATTCTGCCAAACATCTCATCTAGAGCTGAGAGACAGAGACAGAGAGACAGAGACAGAGAGACACAGAGAGACAGACAGTGACAGAGAGAGAGAGAGACAGACAGTGACAGAGAGGGAGACACAAATAGAGACAGAAATAGAGACAGAGAGACTCATGAGCTGGATGTGAACTGACAGTAGACCTGCAGACCGTCTCGTCCTCTGATCTAGTCCAGATGTGTGTGTGTGCTGCTCTGCTCAGTCCATCAGGTTTCTTGTGCTCTTTATAACTGCCCCAGTGTCGGGCCGGAAAACATCCTCACACACTTTATACACCAACAGAAGCAGAAAAGTGCGCAGTCAAATAACACCGAGCTGAAAAAGTGTCCCAGACTGCAGGGTTCAAATGTGTAGCATGTGTATGTTCCCCCTCAAAGTGTGCGCGCGCGTGTGTGTGTGTGTGTGTGTGTGTGTGCTCACCTGAGAACAATAAGCGAGTATCACCAGGCCAGTGATGATGAAAATCAATAAACACTGCAGTAAAAAAATAAAAGATAATTCTGATTAATGTTAAATTCAATTACTGTGTTTACTCTCTTTATAGGAGGCGTCGCCCTGTCTATACATGTGTGTGTGTGTGTGTGTGTGTGTGTGTGTGTGTGTGTGTGTGTGTGTGTGTCTCACCATCTGCAGCACTACTCCAGCTACCACTCCTCCAGCCATGTAGAAAGCAGCAGGGAAATTCAGTAGCCCCGCTCCCAGGGCAGCGTTCACCACGATGAACACGGCAGCGTACGGCGAGGTCCGGCCGCGAGTCGGCTCCGCCCTGGGGTGTGGCGCTACCAGCAGCGGGACGTTCTCCTCATCATGATCCGCACTGTAGCCCCAGTCACTCGGCTCAGAGTTCACAGCCATGTCGCTCACACACGCTCACACACACTCACACGAACATGGGGTCAAATGTCTGACTTCAAGCAGCTGTGTGTTTAACAGGGACAGGACAATAGCATGCAGGTCTTCCTTCACTATAACACACACACACTCACACTGACTTACACACACTCACTCACACTCAGCCCTGGGTGAAGAAGAAGAAGCGGTCAGTCTCCGGCGCCAGACTGAACTCAACTCCTGCAGAAAAACACCAAGAGAATAATGATCAGAACTTCTACTATCATGTTATGTGTGTTAGTCGTCCTAGTTATCTCTGTGTGTGTGTGTGTGTGTGTGTGTGTGATTAGACACCCATCACATGACTGTTCTCTCGGTCTGCCTGCTCAGCTCAGTGTGGACTTTAACACAGAATGAAAGCTGCTGCCTCATCATACAGAGAGAGGAAGTGAGAGCTGCAGTGACGCGCGGCGGCAGTGTGGTGGCGCTCTCCTCACGCCAAGGTTTAACCCCTGTGTACTGTCGGGGTGTCCCAGGGACCGCCGGGTTTGGGGGAGACACAGAGTAGGAGCTGCGTGTGAAGGTCAACCCCTGTGTGTGTGTGTGTGTGTGTGTATGTGAGAGAGAAAAGTGTCATAGCACCTAAAAACGTATTAACACACTTGTGTTAGATTCTCTCTCTCTCACACTCACACACACGCTTCATCCTTACACACACTGCACACACACAAAAGTATTTGGACACCCGTCCTGCACCGTCTCACACTCCACAGGTTTGTCCCTCTGCCCTGGGCTCATGTGTGTGTGTGTGTGCGTGTGTGTGTGTGTGTAGAGACGCCACCTGAGAATCACGTGACTGAGTCCAACACTGTGTCTAATCAATAACACACAATCATAAACATCTGACGATATGTACACTGAGTACACATCAAAACACACAGACACACACAGAGACACACACACAGAGACACACACACACACACACACACA
>QMIH01001536.1:42062-54485 GCA_003987875.1 Clarias batrachus | reverse complement strand
AGACACACACAGAGACACACACACACACTCTCTCTCTCTCTCTCTCTCATCTGTACACCGAGGCTGTAGAGAGCTCTCTCTCTCTCACACACACACACACAGACACAGACACACACACACACACACACACACACACACACACACTCATATGTACACCGAGGCTGTAGAGAGCTCTCCCTCTCTCTCTCTCCCTCTCACACACGCGCGCACACACACACACACACACACACACACACACACACACACACACACACACACAAACAGACTCGGACTCACCTGTACACCGAGGCTGTAGAGCTCTCCTCTCTCTCACACACACACACACACTCTCACCGTCCATGAGTTTGCGGCTAAGACTACCGCCTGTATCACGTGCAGCAGTCACATGATCTCTAGCCTTCACGCGCAACGGACGATGTAGTTTTCTATTGATGTTCTGTAGTCCGGCTGCGTGATGTACTTCCGGTTCACAGGGCACGGGGAAAGCAACATGGCGGCCGGTTTGAAGAGCGGTCACGGAGTCCTGCGCGTGTGTTACAGATTTACGGCGTGTTTACAGCCCGCGCGCACGCAACACACACGTAGGTGACTTTTATTAGTTTAATACACGAAACAAACTTTAATCGTTTAATGTCACTTTGTGTTTAGCTAAACTGAGAGAATAATAAAGCGTTAGAAGATGCACTTCCGGTCTGCCCTCGGTGGTAATGTTGCTTCTGTTCATTTCACACGATAATTTATTTGAGCTCGTGTTTTAAGTCTTATGAAGGTTAATAAACCGGCTGCGTTATAGCGCTTCTTCTAGTGCAGGCGAGTATAACAAATATTTTGGCACCCTAAGAAATGCATGATTGTGTCAAGTGCCACGCGCTGGATTTGTGTTTTTACAAACATGAAATGATCTAAGATTTAGAGTATTTTAAAATATATACACCACAGATTTGTTTTGGCAGGAAATAATCTGCAAAATTCTATCAACGTGAGATTGTCGCTTCTTCACCTTCTTGTTGTTTTGAGTTTGTGTGTAGCTTGTGCATTATTGCCCCCTAGAGGACGGCAGTGTTGGCGCAGACAATTGACAGGAAACAGAGTGAGATGTTTCAGGAGTTACTCAGGATTTCAGTGTTTATTAGATACGTTCAGTAGTTTTTAATATATGTATATATTAAAGAGAATTACTTTTGCCTTGTGGTTATTCCTCTCAAAATATTTTTCCCCTGAATTAAAACAATAGAAAAGACCAGTCTTCTGCTCCGACAGTGTTAGTATGTGTCATTAGCAGTTAGTTTGTGGAAATAGTTAAAGTTTTATCTAATAATAATCTGCTGATCTTTAAAGTAATCAGTAATATTATTATTATTTCAGGTTGAAGTCCACGTACACGTCTGTGTGTCTCTCTGTACAGCAGAACTCTCTGTCTCACTTATTAATAGACAGAAATCACATTCTGTAAGGTCGAGTATCTGACGCCTTGTTTACACTAAGTTGTACTTCTTTGGTGCTCAGACAAATACACTCCCTGTTCGGAAATCGGAGAGAGAATCACAGATGAGAAATGGAAAAAGTAGATCAGATAAAGATGAAGTTTTGTCTTAAAACGACTCCAGCGTGTTAAAATTCACTTCTACCACTTCAGCGCTGTTATTTCAGCCAAAGTGAAAATCTGAACTAATCCCAGTCAAAATATTCACTTTATCTTTTCTCATTAATATCTACTGGTGCAGGTGTTTGTTTACATTGAGATAGTAGCGCATTAGTAGATTATTTTACAGTAGATTATTAAATCCCACACATAACGGTTCATAACATCACTTTTACTCAACATTTAGATTCACTGATGGTGCAGATTAAACTTCAGTCAGAAGATCTAAGTACTGCAGATGTCGTCATCCAGTGTTTGAAACATAAAGATATTATTTATAATTTATATCAATATAAACCATGCAGGGAAAAGGTGGCAATAATTTAACATTCTATTGTTTAATACTTTTTTTCGGAAACCTTGATGTGTCTTTAAACACCATCATCACTGATAATGCTGTCCGTTGTAAAAGGTCCAGATGTTTGTTGAACTCATAATAGACGTACTCACATGTACTGTGTAGAGTGACATCATGGGATACATTAGGGATTTCTGCGGGTATCTGCGACTCCCCTTAAGCCGTGTTCCTGTATATGGTGGACATATCAGACAGGAAGTGCTGAAAACAGTCGGAAAGGGAAGCATGTCTTTGTTCAGCTTTCTTTTTGCCTGTGTATGTGTGTGTTGAGAGAGACGGCGAGATTGTTAGAGCAGACAGACTGACTGAGCAAGGTTTTGTGAGATGGAGCCAGACCCATGATGATGTCAGTAATGACCCAGAGTAACCTAATGAGTTTGAGTGCTCTGTGTGTGTGTGTGTGTGTGTATGTTCCAGGATGTACAGCTCAGCTCTTCACACACTGTCAGAGGGACCAGAGCACCGCTGCTCCTCACAGGTATCTCTGATTTACTGTAACGTGTGAAGGAACTGTACCTTGTGTTTGTTTAAAACATTAAGCATGATGATGATGATGATAATTGTGTATAACACACCTACATGTGTGGGGTTTTTCTTTCTCAGTTTTGTCCCGGAGACGTCGCTGTCCAGACCGCCGTGGCCCGATTTGCCCCCGTATGTCCGGGAGGAAGAAGAGCAGAAGCACCAAGGTGTGCTGATGTCATTGTTTTATCTGTTTCTCAGCTGTTCATTCATGAAGACTAATTCATCTCTAACCCCGAGCAGGGCCAATACTTACGCACTCACGGGAGGTTGTAGGTGTTCGGTTCATGCAGAATAAATGCATTTAATCTAGACACTGATGAATGAGAGCATGTTAAAGGAGGTGGTGGTGATGATGTGTTCTCAGCCTCAGGGTAGTGTGACCGTGTCCCCGCCCCCTCCTCAGTCCCCGACCCCTCATGGTCCCCGCGCAGGATGATGAAGTGAGGGAGTCGTCGCTTTGTTCCTCCGCTCTCGCCCTCAGGCTGTGTGACGTACTGCAGGGTAACGAGCTTCACGCGCTTCACGTCTCCTGACAGAGCGATATTAACTCTGGTCCTCGGGCCGCTGCTCGCTCACACACACGCGCGCGCGCACTCATGTGGATTTATTAACCGCCTCCTGTGGGCGTGTCCCAGCGCGAGCTACAACACTGCCTGATGAGAACCGTCACGCAGCACCGGGGCGTCAGGGGGCGGGGCATCTCTGACGTGTGTGTGTGTGTGTGTGTGTTACACTCGTCTTACACACGCAAAAATGAATAAATTATAGAAGAGCCTGAGAATGTTCTTGATGTGTGCTGTCTTTCTTCTAACGTGGGAAGAAAGCAGTGTAGCGACCAGCGTCCGGAAATGACGCGCGTTAGTCACGTGATTAGAGGGAGCTGGAAATGGCGCGCGTTAGTCACGTGATTAGAGCGAGCTCTGTCAGAATTTCCTATAAAAAATGCAATACTCAGTTTTAAGATGGGCAGCAGATTCTGACACATGACGGTTCTTCATCAAAATGTAATTTCTTTAGTTGTAACATGGGTATAAACGATTTAAAAAAAAAAGAATCACTCCTATCCTTTAATTCACAGGTCAACTGTTATATATACGCATGTGAATCAAATAAAATGTCAATTAAAAGCACAAAACTATGAAATACCTCAGTAAATTCGCTCATGAATGAATTTAAGCGTGACGTAAGCGTTTTTATGCGCAGAAAGCCTGGGTAAGACATGATGAGGAGGAGGATGAATTGATAGAGCAGCGGTCCTGTCACGTCTGTCTCATACAAATGCTTTATCTGGGTTTCACTGAAGCAGGACACCGCTGGTGTAATCGTGCTAATAAGCAGTATTGTGTGAGTGTGAGAGAGAGAGAGAGAGACACTCGTTGTGTTGTTTCATCCTCCTGTGATCAGTCTGTTTGGACTCTCCGTTTCTCACACACTTATTTCTAATTAATTCTATAGAGTAATACGTTTAAACCTTTTTATTATTATGTTTTTAGGATTTAGACCTCATTCCTGCACTATGAAAGGAATAAATTATTAAAGCATTAACATGCACGTAGTCACACTAGGGGCGCTAATATTTAATCAATAATCGATTAGTTCCTGTTCAGAGTTCATCAGTTATAAAAGGTTTGTTTTGCGTCATATTTCTCAGTAGCTCACTTGTGTATTAACTTGTCCATCACAAGAGGGCGCACTTGCACCTCTGGTCTGTATTTTACAGCATTATTATTAATATTACGAATTATTTATTATTTTATACAATTCTAACTGATTTTGCCTCATGAATTTCGAACGTAATTAATTTATTGGGATTGTGTGTCGTGTTGTCGATCTCTTCGTTTAGTTAATCATTCACTTTAAAAAAAACAAATGCTCACATGTTCCAGATTCCTTACACATAAAGTGAAAATTTTAAGCTTTTTATTTTTCATTATTTGTTAATGGCTTACAGCTCATGAAAAAAAAAAAATCCAGTATCTCAAATTAGTAGAATATTTCATTCGTTGACTTGTCAGACATCAGAAGACGATGATCAGTTTCCCCCACCAGGACGATAAGCCACAGGAGGGCGTCGCTGAAGTGACTCGTAGTACTGAAGCACGTCATGGAAAGTTGACTGGACGGGAAAAGAGAAGTGGAGCGCTTCACACGGAGAGGAGTGAGGCTGGAGTCGGTGCGTCAAGAGACACCGCGTGCAGACGTGAGCTACAGCGTCAGGAGCATCTTATCTGAACGAAGGAGAAAAAGAGCTGGACCGTTGTTCAGTGGTACAAAGTCTCTTAGAAATTAAGCTTTCAGAATCTCAGGTCCAGAGGGAAGGTTCCACAGTCATCTCCTGGTTTTGATGTTACTGATGATACTGAGCCTGATTCACCCGCCAGCTTGCCTGAGCTGAGCGCTACAGAGCATCTCTGAGGTTTTGTTAAGAGGAAGATGAGGAACACACAAGCCGACGATCCAGACTGGCTGAAGGCTGCTGTTAAAGCGTCCTGCACTCCAGCAGCGCCTCAGGCTGATCTCCTCCACGCCGCGCCGCGCCGATGCACTAATTCATGTTAAAGAGGATATGAGAAGATGCTGATTTTTGATTTCCATGAGCTGCGAGCTGTAATCTTCTAAATTAAAACCAAGAAAGCTTGAAATAATGTGTGTGTTTTCTGCGTCCTGTAGCGGTGGTGCAGAAGGTGAACGATCTGCTGGAGAGCCGAGACTACGGGCGTCTGTTCGCGGTCGTCCATTTCGCCAGCCGTCAGTGGAAAGTGACTAATGAGGACCTGATCCAGATCGAGAACCACATTGACGCCGAGTGTGGAGAACGCATCCTGCTGGAGAAGGTCAGGGAGTTCAGCTCGGGTGAGGAAGTGGTGGAGTCTCACCTCTGTTTGTTTTCTAACCCTCTCTCTCTCTCTCTCTCTCTCTGTACAGGTGCTGCTGGTGGGAGGAGAAAATTTCACACTCATCGGGAAGCCTCTTCTCAGGTGACGTTTATTCTGCTAAAATATCTTAGCGGTGTGTTAAGAGTATCACGTGTTCCTGCGTACGAGACGGGAAACGTTTTCTGCTGATTCACCTGCCGTCTGTAAGATGAGTGTTTACTCTGAAGCCCGAGCTCACCGCAGAATCGCCAGTGCATTCAGTATTATTTTATGTATTTATATTTTTAGTTTCAGGATTTCATCCTCGCCCATTTGAATAAAAGTTACTCTCTCTGAAAGCGTACGCACCTGAACTTGTTTCTTAGACAAGCGTCACGTCAGAAAAATATGTAAATATATGTGATATTAATTAGTCATGAGTCTCACTAGGATAAAATGCACGGAATCACGGGGCTGGTTTGTCTTCTTTCAGTAAAGTCGTGTGTAAAAACCCACCGGAGGATTTGCAGCAGTGCTGATTTCCTAAAATACATAAATAAATTAACGGATGGAGCTCATTTGCATATAGTGACTCCCACAAAACTCCATAAAAGGTAAAGTGGACAGAGAGCTGAGCGCATGAAACGAGCCGTCTGGGTGAAGTCTGGACGACAGATATTTTGACTCACTTTTGTGTCAGAAAAAATATATAATAAGAAGGCGAAGAAGAATTGATTTGTTTGACTGTCTGAGCTCTGAGCGAGACGGAGACGCAGCGTCTGGTGTTTAAAGTGCAGCAAACCGTGAAACTGAACCGTGAAACTGAACCGACGAAACGTTTCTGTGTGAGATCTCCTGCATGAATATTTCAGTGTGAGCTGCACAAAAAGCCTGTGTTCATTTCTGTGTGTGTGTGTGTGTGTGTGTGTGTGTGTGTGTGTGTACATGCTGTTCTCACACCCAGGCGAGATCTGGTGCGAGTCGAGGCCACGGTGCTGGAGAAGACCGAGTCGTGGCCCATGGCGCACATGGTGTTCTGGAAGAGACATCGGTTCCAGAAGAAGAGAAGTGAGTGGTGTGTGAGACTCGGGTTCGGTTTCTCCTGCAGGTTTAACGGATGTGGCTCGTTACGACTCGCTGCTCGGCCTCATGCATATTTAATAACTCGTTACTGTGTGTGTAAGAGAGAGAGAGAGAACCGAAGCCTGGAGCACAGGACCGAGACGCTTTATCTGAGACGTGCTGGGTGTGTCCGGGTCTTTATCGCGTCTCACCGTGCTAACGTCTGGACCGCCGAACCGTCGGTCATGTGACTCCCTGATTGTCCCTTCTGTAATGTAAAGATCGCGTCATTAGCCGTACATCAGGCCTGGAGCGGTTTAGTGATTTATCATGTACTGGTGACCTGGAGTGTCTGTGTGACGTGCAGGTGATTAATCTGTAGTCTAGGGACAGGTTTAGTCTCTCACTGGGGAAACCGCTTGGTTATTATTATTATTTTTCCTTAGGAAAACAGCCTCCTGTCTCCAGCACTTGTTTGCGTCAAGACCCATGTGGTGGGTGGAGCCTTGCGAGCATGGGTGGATATAATTCAAATACCACGCCCACATATCTATCTAGCCTCATGTACATGTTATTTGTATCTCTTAAATGTCAAAGAAGCTTTCTGTCGATTGGTTCTTTGTTCCTCTAAGGGGGCGGGGCTTATGTCAAACCATCACCTCAGGATTCATCAAATAACTTACACATCTTTATGTACGAGTGTATGAGGTGTCTGTAGAGTAAACTTTCTCTGCTGTTATCTGATGACTGAACGCCCGCACAGACCCCATCACTGACACGTGCCGGGTGTGACGTCAGGGTGTGTGTGAGCGAGCGAGCGAGGGAGAGAGGGAGGGAGGGATCGAGCGAGGGCGCTCCTCGGCACGCAGTCTCCACCGATGGCCTAAATTCTCTCCGATGATCGGTTTAAAGTAAACAGGAAAGCCATCTCGGCTCCGGCAGGAAATACGACCTGCGGCGTTCTCCAAGTTTCTGCGCTGTTTGACGAGGGGGAGGGGCTTACGCTTCAGGAGCACGGTGCGAGATTCCTGAGTGTCTGCATCAGAACTGACATCTGCGGCCTCACCTCTTTGGTATTTCTCTCTCGATCAGACACGGCCATATTAGGTGTGTGCTGATGATGAAAACACTCAGCTGAGAATTTTGTCCGCTTTATCTCTCTCTCACACACACACACACATACACACAGACGGTTAACCTGGTCATGTTTGGGGTCTGAGACTCGTATATCTAATCGTGTGATGTGTTAAATACCTGTGCGTCCTGGTCTTGATACGAGACTGACGTTACATCCTCATGTGTCGATGAAGACGTCTTTCAGATGCCGTCCGCTGTTAGTTTCCCCCCCCGCGGTGACGTCCTGGTGTCTGTGTGATTCCCGCTGTGGGGAAAAAACAGTGTTATAGAGCACTTCAGGAAAGTCTAAACATCTTGACGCAGCAGACTCTGATGATTTGTGTGTGCAGTTAACTCACTATGAACAGAGCACTTCATTTGGCTTATATACTGTATAAGTGTGTGTAGACACGCACACACGCGCGCGCACTGGACCTGCTGTGAGAGTTGTGTGTTTGTGTCTCTGTGCAGCCATCATTCAGCCTCAGACGGTGCTCCGGATCAACTCCATCCATGTGTCCCCGACGCTCCTGTGACCCGCCCGGTCCATCCGTCCTCATCAGCTCCCCGAGTGTAACGTGTGTGTAACAAGTGTCAATTAATTTAATAAAAGTCTCTGAAATGCCTCTGATGTTACAGATGTTACAGGATTTTTTTTGTGGGGGGGGGGGCTTGAGTAAAGTGTATGTGTGTGTGTGTGTGTGTGACGCTGGAGTCAATAAAAAAGGGCCTTCAACAAACTGTATACACTAGGTTGGAAGTGTAGAATTGTCCAAGATGTCTACTGAAGCATTAGGACTGTCCTTCACTGGGGATAAGGGACCTGACTGAAACAATGAAATTCAATATTTAACAGGTTTGGACAAAGACGTTTGTCCATATTGTCCTGAGACACTTTAATAAATTCTACTAAATTTAATCAATGTCTTCAAACAGGAAGAGGTTTGGCAGAAGATTTATACTCAACAGTCCTCATCTGAGCATGGTACAATAAATATCCTGTCCTCATGGGGACATTGAAGGCTGACGCGGATATAGTGTGTCTTTGTGGGGACTGAATGTCAGTTCTGGGTGTGTGGCGGTCCCCATGAGGACTATTTTTCAGTTGTACTGAATGAATAAATAAACGAGACTAAATGTTTTGTATTTTGTATGAAGCTGATGAATGGAAGGTGTTAAACCAGTTCCAGTCAGGACACGGCGTCGGTGCTATAAAGTCTCTCAGCTACTGCAGGTGACGAAGTGGATTTCAGACAGGATCATATAACACCATTTTTATTAAAACTTAACACTTCTGATCTATGCTGAGTTTCTTTTGGAAATATTTATACACATTTATATTTTTATCAGATAAAAAAAAACACATTTGCTAAATACAATTTAATGCCCTTTTATGTTTTAGTGTCTTTAATTTTAAAAAAATTCAACAATCTTAATTGTCATTCGGATGAAACTTGGACGATTTTGATTTCACCTGAAAAAAACTGGAAAAGTGTATTATTATTATTATTATGATTATAAAATGCTAAATTGTTAAGATATTGCCTCATGAATGTGACATGGTTACAGACACTACAGACGTCTCTGCTTTTTGCCAGAAACCAGTTTAAGCAACATTTTTTTACAGGCCATTTGCTTCTAGAAGGTTCCACCAGTTTTAGCATCAATACTCATAAAGAAACATAAATAATTAACATGTTTAGTGATTATTGTTTGTAGTGAGACAGAATAACTGAAACCAGAGTCGCATGAAACCAAAATTCTCTCAAAAACAGCTGAAATGAGCAACTTGATTTATTTAGTGAAGCGACATTGATGATATTCATGTTGAATAAACCTCAGGTGGAGTACAAATCAGCAGCAGTACCGCGTGTTCTGTCCCAGAGGAAAACCAGAGAGTGTGTGTGTGTGAGAGAGAGAGAGAGCGTGTGTGTGTGAGAGAGAGAGTGTGTGTGTGTGTGTGTGTGAGAGAGAGAGTGTGTGTGTGTATGTGAGAGAGAGAGAGAGTGTGTGTGTGTGTGAGAGAGAGAGAGACAGCGTGTGTGTGTGTGTGWGAGAGAGAGAGAGAGTGTGTGTGTGTGTGTGAGAGAGAGAGACAGCGCGTGTGTGTGTGTGTGTGTGTGTGAGCCTCTCAGTCAGTACACAGCTCCACACTCTGATGACTCTCTCTCTCCGCTCTGCACGCGCTCCACTCCGGACTCCTCGGGTTCCAGCCGCAGCGCGCGTGTGTGTGTGTGTCGGTGTGTGTCTCGTCCTGTCCGTGCGGATCCTTAGCGCACACACACACACACACACCGCCATGTCCTCTAATTTCGGCTTGTCGCGGACCCTGCGGAGGACCGGGAGCTTCCCCTCCGCGCGCACCGTGCGCATCGTCATCCTGGGCCAGGGCGCCGTGGGCAAGACAGGTACACACACACACACACACACACACACACACACACACAGAGTACAGTGTATCGTATATCACTTTACTGTGAAAAAGCGCGCGTGTGTATGTGTGTGTTCTCATGTGCCGCTGTGTGTGTGTGTGTGTTCCAGCCCTGGCTGTGCGCTTCATCACCAGGAGGTTCATCGGGGAGTACGACCCGACCCTGGGTAGGTGTGTGTGTGTGTGTGTGTGTGTGTGAGAGAGAGAGATCTACCTGTTACACACACACTCTCTCTCGTCATGTTCGGTGTTTAATCTTGCTCATTAAATAACGCTGCAGTGACCGCACGTGGCCATGTAGCGTCGCTGTTTCCCACCTTCATTCCTCGTGTTAATTAACTCTGATTTGACTGAAGCTCGCGCTCAGCACTTGCTTCCAGGCCTTTGATTTGAAGGTGGAGGCAGGATGAAAAGCTTTAGACCTAGAACTCCTTCAGTAGCAGTAATGTACAGCGGCAGGTCGGCTTATGGATTTAAACTGAGACCAGTTCAGACGAGATCTTTCGTATTGTGAAACGAATTGTCCCATAGGAAATAATATAAATGCAGATAATCCGTTTCCAGCCTCCCAAAAATATGACCAATATTACTAATTTCCAACACCATAATCATATTTTTGCATATAAAATCAATCAAAAAGGGGGTCAAACACCGTATTAGTCTGGTGTTCCTAATAATCCTTTAGGTGAGTGTATATATATATATATATATATATAGTTTGTTTGTTTTTGTTTTTTGACGCAAACAAGTTTTTCAGCAGCTCCCGGGCGTACACACAACTCAGTTTTGGCTTGTCTCGGTTGCCCATATTGCAAAAGTGCTTTGCAAGCCGAGAAAATTTCAGTTCAGTTTCAGTTCTTCAGAGCTTAATGCATTAAAAAATATTAATTAACTGGTGCTAAGAGTTTGAGAAAAATCATAACTATTTACAAAATGGCCTCCATGTGTAAGACTACATGGTTTTCAATTATGTCAAAATAGTTAATTATTATTATAATTATTAGATGGAATCAGTTTTTTTATCCAATTTTTAGGGCCCAATCACTATTACACTCGCACTATGATGTGAAAGGCCCTATTGTTCTTCAAAAGGATTTTTCTAGGATCTGAGGCTTTTTGGAGTTCCTGACCTGCTCAAAACATCAGTGAAATTAGCACACGTTGAAATCTGCGACCATTAGGACGCCTGAGCGGTGATTTTGCTGCATTGCTTATACACACTTGCATGTATACACATGAAACTCAGTAAACGTTTAAATATCATTGAGCTGATCAGATTTTGCACTGTATGTCATGGGGGCTCTACTCAACAGGAAGTGAGTTATTTTGGGTTGTTTGCAAAACACAGCCAGTGTATTATGATGTACTCCTCCTTGGGGATTTATACGATCGCCACCAAACTGGGCCTGTGTGACCTCATTACATCAAGGATGCAAAATTGCGAGGGGATTTAAAAAATCTCAAATGATTCAGCCTTAAACTTATGATGAAAAATGGCTAATAACTTCCCATGTTATATAAACGCTGGTGACGACGCTGCCTATCACTATATTACAGTCAGTGAGAACGCCTCCGACACAATCACGGTGCATGTGCCCACTTCACCCACTGTCTTTTTAGCACGCATGGGTGGTGATAGCGCCGGTGCTTGGGCCCGATTATCACTGCTTTGCAACAATATTTGACAGTTATATTTATAAAGAGATTAACGCTAATGAGGGACGTAAAAGCTTCACATAAAATTGGAAAATAAATGATGATTGTTCTAAACAAATGAAGAGAGACATCTGACACGCCTTCTAGTGCCCTTCATCTAGTGACCTCAGTGCCTCCGGAACAATTTCAGGCTGTCAAATGTACAGTATGTCCTAATTAAACTCTTTTTGTGTAACAGTAACACCAACGACACCAGTTTAGGGCTGACTGATATTTATTTTATATATTATTTATAATCAATTATTCTCTCATGATTTTAGTGTTTAATAATGTTAATTTTCTATGATATTGGTGTTATTGTGAATCAGATTCAGAATGAATCAGAATCAGAGGAGTCGGCGGTGCTCACTGTGCAGGGACGGAGATGATCAGCTGAGGAGCAACAGAAGGACTGAAGTTCGATACCTAGAAATTAAAGAGTTCCAGTTTTGTGACATCAAAGCATAGATGTGATTTACTGTGCGTGATAAGATAAGATATACATTTATTCATCCCACGATGGGAAAAATTCTTTTGCTTTTAGGTTAAAATAAAGGAGGTTGGAGTAGTAACGCCTTAAGTCATCAAAACCGGCCAGTTTAACCCCTAAATATCATATTATAATGATGAATTAAAACTACAACCTGGTATAAAACATGATAAAGTGGTTTCTATATAACTGACAAAGCAAATAACACACACACACACACACACACACACACACACACACACACACACA
>QMIH01001536.1:27550-41482 GCA_003987875.1 Clarias batrachus | reverse complement strand
TCCCCGGACACGCCCTATATGGGTGGAGATCTCAAACCCAAACATAGACTCACACACACAATTTCATAATTGATATAATAAGGAACATAAAATGTCATCAGCAGCAAATCTGTAAACACAGAACAAACAGCTCGGGGTTTGTGATAAGAAAACGTCCTGAACGATCCCTTAATCAAGAAACATCAAAAAGACATCTCGCACGTGTTTGTGGAAAGTCTGAAGTTGGCGCTTGAATGAACACTATCTTGACCAGAGTGTAGTGAACAGTAAACTGTTTGAATAATGAGTGTGTGTGTGTGTGTGTCGTTCTTTGTAACAGAGACCATCTACAGACACGAGCTGGCTATCGGGGGTGAAGCTGTGAACTTTGAGATCCTCGATACTGCAGGACAGGTGAGAACCCTGACGCGTCACACGCTTACAAGCTGCTCCGCTGGGTTTGGGAGGTGAAAGTTCATCTGAACTGTGCGCCAGCAGCGTGGTCTCGGTCGCGTAGACGTCAGCAGGACTTACACACCGCTCTCTAGAGCTCTCGGCAACACGTTTTCTTCCTTTACAGCCGGCCGTTTGGGTTGTTGCCTCATGAGGTGCGGTGCGAATGGAGACGGAGCGTTAATCCATAATGCTGACGTCTCTCTCTCGCTGAGCGTCTCAGTCAGGGCTTGCAGACGCTCAGCTTTTCTCACTCAGACACAGTGTAGCCTCTTCTTCCTGGAGCGGCCTCATGTGATGTGATGGTCACCATGGCAACCTGCACCGCTTCACCAGGACATCGCCGGTTACCGCGCTACGCTACGGCGTTGTCGACAAGGTGCCAGGTCTGATAGTTTAATCTTAGCACTTGATTCCATTTGCAGTAGCCTGGGTCGTACCGCGTCCACAAAGACCTCCATTCAGAAATCGCGTTTTATTCCGAGCAGGGATTCCTACAATAATTGTGTCGCATTTGGGAATTTGCCGAAGCGATTCCTCTGACTGATAGGAGCGCTCCGTGGCCTCATCCTAGACAAGTGTGCCAAAAAAACCATGTGTGAAGTGGGATCAGTCTTACGAGAAGTGTGTGATGGTTGCCGGCCACACCCCGTGAGAATGTGAGATCATTTCCAGAAAAAAGTCACTTCGTCTATATACACACGTGGACAAAATTGTTGGTACCCTTCGGTCAATGAAAGAAAAACTCACAATGGTCACAGAAATAACTTTAATCTGACAAAAGTAATAATAAATAAGAATTCTATGAATGTTAACCAATGAAAGTCAGACATTGCTTTTTTTTGAACTCATGGAACAGGCCTGGACAAAAATAATGGTACCCCTAACTTAATAGTTTGTTGCACAACCTTTTGAGGCAATCACTGCAATCAAACGATTCCTGTAACTGTCAATGAGACTTCTGCACCTCTCTGCAGGTATTTTGGCCTCCTCACTCCTCATGAGCAAGCTGCTCCAGTTGTTTCCGGTTTGAAGGGTGCCTTTTCCAGACAGCATGTTTCAGCTCCTTCCAAAGATGCTCAATAGGATTGAGGTCAGGGCTCATAGAAGGCCACTTTAGAATAGTCCAATGTTTTCCTCTTAGCCATTCTTGGGGGTTTTTAGCTGTGTGTTTCGGGTCATTGTCCTGTTGCGAGACCCATGACCTGCGACTGAGACCCAGCTTTCTGACACYGGCCAGCACATTTCTCTCTAGAATCCCTTGATAGTCTTGAGATTTCATTGTACCCTGCACAGATTCAAGACACCCTGTGCCAGATGCAGCAAAGCAGCCCCAGAACATAACAGAGCCTCCTCCATGTTTCACAGTAGGGACAGTGTTCTTTTCTTCATATGCTTCATTTTTCCGTCTGTGAACATAGAGCTGATGTGCCTTGGCAAAAAGTTCCATTTTTGTCTCATCTGTCCATAGGACATTCTCCCAGAAGCTTTGTGGCTTGTCAACATGTAGTTTGGCATATTCCAGTCTGGCTTTTTTATGATTTGTTTTCAACAATGGTGTGCTCCTTGGTCGTCTCCCATGTAGTGCACTTTGGCTCAAACAACGACGGATGGTGCGATCTGACACTGATGTTCCTTAAGCATGAAGTTCACCATTTCTCATCTGTGATTCTCTCTCCGATTACTGAACAGCGAGTGTATTTGTCTGAGCACCAAAGAAGTACAGCTTAGTGTAAACAAGGCGTCAGATACTCAAMCTTACAGAATGTGATTTCTGTCTATTAATAAGTGAGACAGAGAGTTCTGCTGTACAGAGAGACACACAGACATGTACGTGGACTTCAACCTCAAATAATAATAATAATCATAATAATAATAATCATAATAATAATATCACTGATTACATTAAAGATCAGCAGATTAGTCCAGCTGTCGTGCAGGAACAGGTTCGACGCTTTTAGTTCCAGTGAAGTTGGTCCATTGTGAGGCTACAGAATACGAAGGCGTTCTGTACAAGTGTGTGCTCGAGAGATAACGGCACCAGATGTATCTTATCGGTGTTGTCGAATTCACATGTCAAGACTGTAAGTGAAATATACGCGATACATTAACAAACACGTCGACGTGATCTGGACATAACCTGAGATATCTCTCCGTCTCCGTGCAGGAAGAAGACACGCTGCTGATGGAGGAGAAGATTAAATGGGCCGACGGCTTCCTGGTCGTTTACTCCGTCACGGACCGCTGCAGCTTCGACGAGGTCATGCGCCTGTGCTTCCTGGTGAACCACATCCACAGCAGAAGAAACTGCCCTGATCCTCCTCCGGTCATCATCGTGGCCAACAAGAAAGACCTGGAGTTCGACCGCATGGTGTCGGCTGAGGAGGGCGAGAGTCTGTCGCACGCCCTCAAGCTTCCTCTGCGCGAGATTTCCGTCCGGGACGGCTGGGAGGAAACGGCCGGCGTGTTCCAGGCGCTCTACGCAGACATACTGCAGCAGATGGACAAATCTCCTCCTTCCTTCAGAAGACGCGGCGTCTCCAGACTGATGGAGAGAATCCCCAGGATTCACTCCAACGCCGCCCTGGGATCCACGGGACGCAGTTTCAGCTTCAGCTCGTTCAGAGACCTGCTGCCCGACTGAGACGCCGAAGCTGGGACAGGACGGGAAGACGGCTCTCGGTAGCGATCTCTGCCTTCTTGAGTTTCGGACACTTTGGAGAGATATTAAAAATCAAAGTTCAGAACATTTCAGCGAGAAAAATGTGTTTATTCCGTACGACGTCTTTTTGGCTAATGATGGACCTGTTCGAGCAGGACGGTCACCGCGCCGGGGGAGGGGCACTAAAGTAGACGGAATTAAACACCGATGTTTATTGGACTGTAACCTCCTGATAGATGTTTGACGGGACGGCAGCCAGAAACTCATCCTTTGTTCATGGTTTGTTTTAACGTCCGCGTCTTTGAGGAACATCCGCCTCTCTGCTCGGAGCTCCAGCGCGTCTTTGCAGCTTCCAGTCCCGAGTGATCGAGTAGTTTAGGTTCATTAGGAGCCGGGACGCTCCGCCACCTTCAAACCTGGTTTGGGAGACGTGTATGTGTGTGTGTGTGTGTGTGTGTGTGTGTGTGTGTGTTTTGAGGAACATCTTGTGTGAGATGAGACAGTAAAATATGATTACCTTCACAACATTCTTTAGTAACGATCAGTCATTAAAGAAAATAAAAAGCTTTGTGAATAAAGGACCAGCTGTAAATATACGTCATGGGTTCGGGAAACGTATTTCACTAACGTTATCGTCTGTCGCTCTTAAATGTCCGAGATTCTTTCCAGAGGCTTTGTTTCACTAGCGTAGCTGAGACGGCGGATGGAGAGTGAACGGTCCACAGCATCGCTCTTCTCGCGCTCACCACTGATCCGCTGGGTCTCTACGGGAAAACCAAAGAGCCCTGAAAGGTCAAAGTGGAAATGTTTTTGCCGACGCCGTGTTTCATGGTGAAAATGTCTTCTGCTTGTAGATTCGTGTCCTGAGGTGCACTGAGGGACATTTCAGCATGTTTTTGACTCTTTATCTGTTCCGTATCATCCGGAGAATAAACGGTGTGAGGTGAAATAAAGTGTTGCATTGTTGTTTAACACACAAGTTTAGCATCACACACACACGCGTATCAGATCAGCAGGTGTAATCTAATGACCCTCAATGAGGCTCTGACGCCGCGCTGCTCAGGAGCCCCAGCGCTCGCGTAAACCGAGCTGAAACAACATCTTGATGTGATGTCATGATGATGTCATGATGATGTCAAAGCCCCGCCTTATCACGGGGGAGAAACTGACGAAGCTGTGTGCTCTGCTTTTATCATTACCGATCACATGTACTCGTTCCTAGCACCATTTCTTCACGTCGTGTCCGTTACTGGAGAACTGAGCGTGAACACACAGCGCGACTGCGAGCGCGTTCTTCTTGTATTAGCAATCTTACTGTGTGAAGTCCAAACGCAATATTGTTTTTTTTTTTTTATTCGAGAGATTGACCGTGTTTCAGTGTAATATTCATAATTCTTTGTGAGTATTGATACTAAACCTGGTGGAAGCTTCTAGAAGCATACAGTATGACCTTTTGCTTAATTTAAAGCATTCTTTTCCCGAAAAGAAAACATCCTGTAGTGTCCGTAACCACGTCACGTTCATGTTTCAATATCACAAGAGTTTATCATTTTATAATAATAATAATAATAATACTCTTTTTCAGGTTTATGTCTTTTCAGGTAAAATCTTAAAAAAGGTCAAGTTAAGATCAGTGAACGATTTGAATTCAAAATCCAAACCGTATTGAGCAAATGTGTTTCTTTTTATCTGATAAAAATATAAATATCTGTGTTTGTTTACAAAAAACAAAGCATGAATCAGGAGATAAGACGTGTTAAGTATTATGATCAGTGCTGTTATATGATCTGTTAAATTCACTGGTTCTCTGCTTCTGGTGTGTGTGTGTGTGTGTGTGTGTGTGTGTGTGTGTGTGTGAGGAAACTAAATGTAATAATCGAGGATCTAATAAATGGGGCCAGGCCTTTTCTCCAGAACCGCGCTCTTCCTGCTTGTGATGAGATTTTCAGATGAATCTTCACAGATGGTCTTCAGGTTCTTGCAGGAGCGATTGCGCTCGATATCTCCTGAGCAGCTTCAGCGCTGCGTCACAACCACGGCCGCAGTGTGGGGACGTCAGGAGCGAGTCCCTGAGCCCCAGCGTCCCCCTGCTGGTCCTGTAACACTCGGACGTATAAACACTGATGAAACGTTTTGTCCCACGCAGACATTTTGTAAATATCAAAGGAGGACATAATAAGCGGAGGACTGCTGAGGACTCTGTTCAAACCTGAAGCCCTGCAGGAGTCTTTATGCTTTACTGGTGTTTAGTGTCAGAGGATCAGGACGCCATGTGCCGAGTGTGTTGTCGCTGCGTCTCAGGAAAATTCCAGAGTGACTCAGCGCTCACACTACGGCCTTTGTGTTTAGTCAGTGGCGAGCGGTGCGCTGTAGGACACCGCGGGGACGGGGACGCCGCCGCTCAATCAGACCGGAGCCGGACGCTAACCTTTCACACGCGGCACGTTATTAACCTCACCGCGCTCTCCACCGCTACGCCCAATCCACTGTCGCACAATGAGCACTTCACTATTATCTCACTAATCATCCGGCACAGAACACACACACACACACACACACACTGACAACAAAGCCGCGCTGTTCAGTACATTGCTCTCAGTAAAAGTAATAAACATGAGCCTGCTGCGCCGCCGTGTCCCTGACCTGGACATGTCCCTGACTCAACAGGGAACAGTGCTGTGAAAAAGTATTTGCCCCTTCCTGATTTGATTTTTCCTGTCTCACACCGAAAAGATTGAGATCATCAAGCAAATTTTAGTATTACACAAAGATAACCTAAATTAAGGGAACAAAACTTGTCTAAACCTGCCTGGCACTATGTGAAAAAGTAAGTGCCCCCCTAAACCTAATAACTGCCACCTTTGACGGCAATAACTGCAATCACGAGTCTTTCACGTCGCCGTGGAGGAATTTTGGTCCGCTCTGCTTGGCAGAATGATTTTAATTGGAGGGTTTTTTGAGCACGAGCGGCCTGTTTAAGGATCTCAACCAGGTTTATCAGACTTTGACTCGGCCACTCCAAGACCTTCATTTAGTTTGTTTGAGCCGTTCCGAGGTGATGTTTCAGATCATTGTCCTGCTGCAGAACCCGAGTGCACTTGAGCTCGAGCTCAGGAACTGATGGCCTGGACATTCTCCTTCAGGATCTTCTGGTAGCGTACAAGAACTTATGGTTCCATCAATTATAGGAAATTGTCCAGGTCCTAAAGCTGCAAAGCCCCAGACCATCACACTACCACCACCATGTCTGATTGTTGGGCTGATGATGATGTTTTTATGTCAGATGTAACGGGACACACACCTTCCAAAAAGTCTTGGGGATAATCGAGATGTTTGTCTCATGTGAGAGACGAGTCTTTGTGTTCTGTTTGGTCAGCGGTGGCTTTCACATTGGACTCCCCCATGGACGCCATTTTCTCCCCGTAATACACGTCAATCACTTTCTTCCTCATCTGTTCTTGAATTTCTTTGCATCGTGATGCTTTTTTTTTAATATATAGCTTGGTTCACTTCGGTTCTAATTAAATGATCTTTTGATTCAGCTGGTCTGGCAGTAATCAGCTTTCCAAAAACATGTGGCTAATCACAGTTCATTCATGATGTAACAAGAGAGGGAATGATGTTTTCACACAGCAGGTCTGGACAGCTTTTTCCCTTAATAAATTACATTCAGATTTAAAAACTGCATTTTGTATTTACTTTGGTTATCTTTGTGTAATATTAAATGTGTTTGATGATTTGAATCATAGCTTTCTTTCCTTTATAATTAAAGAGTGACACTGAATGAATCTGAAACTCTGTAATCTGTAAGGTCGGGTCACTTCCTGGTTGTCCATCAGCAATCAGTTTATGATAAACTGAGCCTGTGTGTGATGGTGTGTCATGTACCGGAGTCATATCCATCATGTATCCCCCTGCCGAGACTTCACTGTGTCCCTGAGCAGGATCGAGCACTTGTTTAACATGAATGAGTGAATAAATGAAGAGTGATCACAATACCTGCATGCACACTCGAGATGAGGTCACGTCCTCAGTCTGTGTCTGCTGAAGGACATTATTCAGCTCTCTCGTGGATAAACACTGAGCACAGTGTGTGATGTGTGAAGAGCTTAGACAAGTGCGTGTTAAGTGGCCGACTGATGTAATCAGGATTAAAGGAGCCTCATTAATCAAGATGAGACTTTTCCCCCTCGTCTCATCGTCCACACGAGGTAATAAAGTCAGGGGCGTCCGCTCGGGGTCGGTGTGTACGCTTCGGCCTGATCATAAGGAGGCGCATTGTTTCATTCGGCACAAAGAGTGAGCAGTGTGGAGATCAAAGGAGTGTATACCGATGAGTATACACTCCTCAGGTTTCAGATGATAAACCTCCGATAAAGTCTGAGCCTCGTCTAACAGGCTGAGTGAGAAATCTGAGAACATCCTGTGAACTCATCGTGTGTCGTGCGCGAGAAGACTAACCAACATAAATCACGACTGCAGCTCGTATAAGCTGATAGATTCCTGCACCTTCATGTCTGGAAAATACAGTCGAGTTACATTTTATACGGTCATAATCAAACACCTGAGCTGGTGGAAGACTTCAGCCGTTTATATTACTGCGTGGAAATACGTATACATTATTAATGCAGCATAGATGTGAGCTAAAACTCCAGCTGTATGCATGTGTTCGTTTTGTTTTTATGGGGTTTTGATATACATGAGTCGTATCAGGTAGATGCTGCGAGCAAAAAAGAATTCATCAGTCTGTGTGCGCGCGTTTTTTTTTTTATGGTCTGTGTACCTGAACTCACAGAAGAGATAAACTGAAGTGTTTGGATATCTGCTAACAGAATGTGTAGTGATACTCCGAGGGAGGTGAGTGTCTTAAAGAGAATCATTACTGGAGACGAGACACGGATTCATCACTACGAGTCTGAGAATAAACGGTGATATGGAATGGTAACATCCTCAAACACACACGAGAAAAAGTGTTGGGGGACGTTTCTTTTTAAAGTAACTAATTACATTACAAAATGACTGTCTTTAAAAAGTACAGTGGAACCTCGGATTGCGAGTAACCTGGTTTACGAGTGTTCCGCAAACCGAGCAAAGATTTTTAATACATTTTTAATCGGAAACCGAGCAAGTATTAGTTTACGAGCGCCGAGTATCATGTATCACGCATGCGACTATTTTGACACCGAGCGGCAAGTGATCACAACTGAGCCAATGATTTTTCTCTCTCTCTTACACTGCGGGAATTATGGGTAATCGTCCCCTGCTGCTCTTAGTGCTCATCTCTTATAATCAACATCTCCTGCTCTCTTCTGTTTGCGCACACGCGTAATTTGACACTGTGCCCCACACACACACACACACACACACACAGATCTCCCCGGCGCTTTACACACGCGCTTTATTTACACAGAAAACTCTGCTCAGTCGCGATTCTTTTCAAAGTTAAGGTGCTGGTTCATTTATTTTTTACTTTACAGCAGTGATTCCGTTAGTCTGCTCACGCGAGTATCATTAGAGAGATTTATTTTTTTCCCATTAAAACAGTGTTTGCATTGTGTATGTTAGTTGTGAAACTTAAAAAGCGAGGTGGGAGGAGGAGTTTTACTGTTTAAGACGAGGCGAGGGGCTAATTCCACACACACACACAAAAGGAAACACTTAACGGTCTTGATTTATTTTTACTTTTTTTTAAATGTTAAGTGCAGGTTAATTTGTTTTGTTGATACTTTATATATTGTGTTAATTATTTTAATGTATTTATTTTTTGGGCTGTAGAACGAATAATTAGAGTTTTCATTATTTCTTATGGGAAAATTAAATTTGGTTTACGAGTATTTTGAAACACGAGCCCGCTTCCAGAACGAATTATACTCGTAATCCAAGGTTCCACTGTAATCAGTTACATTACTGCATGACTGTCTGATAAAAGTAACTAGTTTGAGTACTTTTCCATTGCAGAAAATGAAAACTCGTTTGTGCTTCCTCATGCATGTTGTTTTAGTCAAGACCTTTATAATTATTCTACCATCATCACACAGTGAAGTTTGGCCCGTAATCTGTTCTAAACTACTAATACCCCTATTATAGAGCTTATAGGATGACTTTCTCTCACTCTCTCACACACACACAGATTGTGAATGACTGCTATCTGGCTCACGAATTACATATATTGCCTGAATAATGGATTACATTTTTTGAAAAAGTAATTGAGTAACTGACTACTTGAATGGCGGACTGAACACGTTAGATTACTCGTTACATCAAAACAGTAATCCGAGTATTTTACACTCAACACTGCTGTCAAGACTCTGAGGTGTTGGAGTGAAATCAGGACTATTGGGAGGAGCTTCATCAGACTTTCACCTGTTTGGTGTCCTGAAAGCAGAACTACGAGGATGAAGATTCACTTCTGATGAAGGAGTGATGACAGCTGTAAATATATTTAATGATGGAATACAAAAGAGAGAGAGAGAGAGAGAGAGAGAGAGAGAGAGGTACAAAGTGTATTGAAAAACAAGGAGACCATGTTGAACAAATTGTCTTTTCTCAAAGTGCCGATTCTTTTTGATTCACTCTTGTAAATTAGCATCTATAAGCTTCCGTTTTCCTCATTAGACGTCTTCACCTTGTCTGGTGTATGTGTTATGGGGACATGCTGTATGTTTAACTTTAGATAAAGTATCCTGTAAAGACAGGAGCTCTGGAAATGAGTCATGATCAAATAAAAAGCCCAGGAGATGAGATGAGTGTCACGGTTAAGTTTAATTGGCAAAAACCCATCTGAAAGTCGGGAGTATAGGAGGCTCTCAGATACGGACAACAGCCGCACAGCAACAGTCAGGAGGAACACACACGAGTCGAAGGCACATGGAGCGCTGGCAGTGGCCGAGCAAGGACTTTTAACTTTTGTTTTGGTTTTTGTAAAGTCAAGCACTTTTAATTCATCCCTTTCAAAGCATTTATTATTGATGTGTGTGTGTGTGGCTTCAGAAGAAGAATTATACTGTCGTCCCCTGAGAGTTGATTTATTCTACACGAGATCAACGGAATACTGAGTGTGTGCGTCTCCAGGCCCCCCAGGAGTTCCAGCTGTGCTTGTCCAAGGCACTTGATTCAGCCACAGGTTTCGAGTCGCTGTAACGTCAGGCAGTATGGAGCTCTGTGCAGCTACTTTAACCCCCCCAATAACACACACACACACACACACACACACACACACACACACACACACACACACACACACACACACACACACACACACACACACACACACACACACACACACACACACACACAGTTCTGTCTGCATGTACGGTGCAGTAGAGACGCTAATGAAGAAGAAAGCCACGTGTACGTCTGAAGGCCGTCTTTAAGCGGGCGAGGATTAGCCGAGCTACATGTGGAGGAGGAGGAGGAGGAGGAGGAGGAGGAGGAGGAAAGGTCACTTGTGTATATAAGAGTATAAAATAAGAGAGTTTGATGGGAACATTTACACTGTACACAGAGTTAATACAGGCGTGACACCAGCTACATCAGGAGTGTTTACACGCTCACAGGGAGGACACCGGGGACCGTCCTCATCGGCTAGTAGGGCGGGATGGGACGGCGCGGACATCAGAACTGTTCTGAGAGCAGCTCACACAGTCGCTGAGACACGGTGTCTCGACTGGTCCTCAGTGTCAGACGGTACATCTGTACAGAGAGAGAGAGAGAGAGACACGGGGGACAGAGAGAGAGAGAGAGAGAGACGGACAAGAAAAGGGACAGAGAGAGACACGGGGGAGAGTGACAGGGACAGAGAGACGGACAAGAACAGGGACAGAGACAGGCGAGTTACAATACTGATTATTGTCCTGTGCTTGTGTGTGCGACAGTGATTGTGTACTACTGTATGTGTTTGTGTAGGTGTGAGTGAGTGTGTGTGTGAGAGAGTGTGTGTGCGTATGCGAGTGTGTGTGTGTGTGTGTACCTGTGCTTGTGTGTTAGGCTCTAATCTCAGCAGACAGCCGACCTGTATCGTCTTTGTGTGTATAATTCCAGCGCCAACAAAATTAGAAGGATTCGGGTCGACTCCATCCAGCAGCGCTGTTCCAAACCCGATTATCTAGAACACACACACACACACACACACCAGAAATAAAACATGTTATCTAGACGTGTATAAACAGAGATGCTGTTACAGCAGTGTGGAGCTGTAACCTGTTAGTTCGGTCTAATAAACACAGACGCTATGCACAGATTATTCGCAATGAGAGTCCCATCGCCCCGCCCCCGTCCACACCCCGCCCCCTCCCAAACCCCGCCCGCTCCCCTCACACATGTCCCTGGACTCTGTAGTTACCTTAGCCTTGGTGATCTCCGTGTCCATGGAATGCTTGGCCTTGAAGATCTTCTGTACCTCCTGCTGAGGCCTGCAGGGGAACATATATACACACACACACACACACACACACACACACACACACACACACACATCTGCTTTAGTTTTGTCATCTTTTACCTCATGATATCACAGATACTCGCACTGACAACAATACAACCTCCAGCATGAATATTATAATGTCCTTCATCTTCTCCTCAGGACACACACACACACACACACGCGTGCACACACACACACACGCACGCACACACAGCTACAAATCCACAAAACACACCACCATCACAACCCACACAGTGTTCCAGAGAAAACCTAAATGTGTGTGTGTGTGTGTGTGTGTGTGTGTGTGTGTGTACATGCTGCTCCACCTCTTAATGAACAGAAACACACCATGATTCTAACCTCTAACCTTAATCACACACGACATCACTACACATCTGCTCTGTTTCAGAGGGGGAGGGGGGAAGAGGGGCGGGTTCGTTCTGTCACGCCCCCTTTTAGGTATAGTCTGTAATCCTTCTGATACACGAAAGATGAGCAGAACAAAAGCGGGAGCGTTCGAGTCAAACTGGGACTTTTGATTGTGTAGAATAACAGTTCTGAGAGTGCACACTCCGTCTATTCCTCTATATAATCTCCTGCTACACTGATGCACTTATCACAGTGTGTCACTGGAGCTCGGACAGCATCATGGTAGAGAGTTCTCTCAGTACACCGGAGACACGATATCACACTGTCTGTCTGATCCACGTCTGAAACCCCGGCCTCCCAGGAACTCGCGGTCAGGACTGTAGGGGGCGTGGCCATAACTCCTGTAAGGTGTGAGTGGTGTGAGAGTGTTTTACTGCGGCTGAGAGTCTCATCACCGGACTGTCGCTAAAGTCTTCTGGAAATCTCATCATCACTTTCACACCTTCAGTCAGCAGAAAAGTCCCGGTTTGACTCGAACATCCCGTGTGTTCTACAAATCAGAATTTCTTAGACGTATCTTTTTTTCTTTTTTTTCTTCTATGACCGGGTGATTGATGTCTGTGGTTAAAGACACTACAGAAAAAAAATAAAGAATAAAAATGACTTGGTCCTATAAATGAAAGACATTTTATTTGAACTAATAACGTCTTGGATGAGACAGGAGCAGGTCCAAACCGCTTTCTTATACTGTGCCTGTCCAGTTTTGCTGAGTTTTCTCTCTCTCTCTCTCACACACACACACACACACACACACACACACACAGGCATTACTTACGCACTGAGCTGCTTCCATCGCTGGAAGAAATCCTGAGACATCATTTCCGTGGGCTGGAAGAACTTGTTGAGTGTGATGGGGAGACGAACAGAGATGTTCTGGATGCTGCCGCCGTACCTGTGAGACCAGCAGGTGTATGATTACTGTACAGACGGGCGGAGAACTCCTGATATAATAGAATTCTCTCTCACACACACACACACACACCTGAAGTGTATGTCGAGCACCGGCGCGTCCATGAAGTCGGATAAACACTCGATGTTGAGGATCTGCTGAAGCTGAGCTCCTCCGTCTATCACAGGGTCCGGGGCTTTGGTGTGAACGTTCAGCTGTACACCAGAGGTTCAGGACACAAGCGGTAGAGGTATACTGCCACCTAGTGTTCACACGTCTCAGTCACGTGGAACAATGTACTACACACAGTGGCAGGAAATCACACGACTAAATAATCTTCTATCAGGATCTCACTGATATTCAGCAACATATATTCACTGGACACACACACACACACACACACACACACACACACACACACTCTCTTAATAAAAGGATATGATTACTGAGGGCTTCATGGCAGGTCACAGAGGAGGAGAAATTCACAAACTGCGTGGAGGTTTTGTTTCCATAGAACACATACATGCGTCCTGAAACGTCACAGAGACATCATGTTATATAAACACACACATCAGTCTCAACACACACACACACACACACACACACACACACACACACACACACACACACACACACACACAGTGAGTGAACATTGCAGCCAGGAAATCTCTGAGATCTGTATCTCACGTCTTGCATCAGACTTTCATAACGAGTGCGTGCTGACACACGCCGGGCCGAGCTCGAGCACACACACAATAAACACTGCTCACATACACACATGATAAACCCTTCTCACACGCACACACACCACACACAATAAACACTGCTCACACACACACACACACACGATAAACACGGTGCAGCTTCTACACCATCAGTGCTGGGTCTCAGGAGTGTTTGGGTTACAACAGCTCTGATAAAATTCATTATAAAACTTATTCTAACAACTGACGCTCGTGTGTGTGTGTGTGTGTGTGTGTGTGTGTGCGTGGTGTTGGAGGAACACACCCAAGTTCTGTCTGAATTCAGACTTCAGGCCAATCTGCAGGAGCTGGTTCTCATACAGGACGCCGTTATTCTTACACACAAACCTGTAAC
>QMIH01001536.1:0-13681 GCA_003987875.1 Clarias batrachus | reverse complement strand
TATATATGAGTGTGATGAGACTGAGGTTTTGTAGATGAGACTGGCATTGGGACGATGTTGTAGAGAGGCTGGGACGAGACCCGTGATGTAGACAAGGCTGGAGTGGTTTTGTACATGACACTAGTGTTGACACACAGGGTTCGGGCGGGGTCGTTAATGTAGTGTCCACATACTTCTGGCTGTACGGCGTATTTGATAAGAAAAGCCCAGAACTTCAAACCAGAGATTATATACCACTTCTACAACTCATCATATATTTTACATTATATAAACTCGTGCTGTTGCTGTTTGTTTCATGAAATCAGAGGACTAATAACAGAGCGTGTGTGTGTGTGTCTTTACCGTACCAGATGCTGATCGTTGAGGAGATGCACCACGCGGGACGTCCACTCGCCCATGGGGACCAGGTCCGGGGACGTGCGGTTGAGCCGTAACAAACACAGCGCCGCGCTCTGCTTCACACTGTCCATCGTGTCTCTGTCCAATAAACACAACAAAACAGGAAAAAAAAAACTTAACATACTGTAGGTGATCATTCAGTCTGTATTTACAATAAGAGACGTTTCACACATGAGAAGATTCTGAAATGTAGAGAAGAGGAACTCTCCCATTAGTCCTGAACTTGAACAGAACTTTTAATTCCTCTCAGTTACACTCTAAAGCGCTTTGGAAACCCCGTGCTTGATCAGCCTCGTGCTGCGGTGGGCGTTACGATTCGTTCTTCTCTCTGTGAGGCGTCGCCGGGCTTCACAATTCTGTCAGGTGTAAACTGAACGTCATGGTAGACTAGTAAACTCTCTCTCTCTCTCTCTCTCACCCCGCCACCAGGATGCGGGGCACATCGGAGGCGAAGGCCTCTGCCATCTCTCTGCTGCCCACGTTGGCGATGCAGTGCAGTGCCAGGTTCATGAAGGTGGGGTTCCTGCTGCTCAGGTCGTTCTTTATGGCGTTGTTAATGAGGCGGATCAGATCGCTGTTACTGTTCACCAGCACCGAGATAAACAGGTAGCCCTGAAGCACCACACACACACACACACACACACACACACATGAGAGAGAGAGAGAGAGAGAGAGAAACAACAACAACAGGACTTTAATCTCACTGGTAGAAGTTTTGAGCTCATTCTGGCTGCAGAACCAACGGTCCAGGAGGTGGAGCCAGAGCTGATCCGACTCCTCCCACAAGCCCAACCCGAACACTCTACGATGCCAAATGAACTGAAACCCAACACACTGAGCTCTCACTCATTCCCTGTGACCAACTCCACCCCACAGACACTCCACCTGCACTGAGGTGTACAGGGGCTGTTTTTCAGCATCATGACATATACATTATAGTAAACAGAAATACGTATGGTACACACACACACACACACACACACATCTTAAGCAAATGTTTAGGCACCATTTGATAAATAAAAGATTTTGGTGATTTTATTTTTTATTGAAAAGATGTTAACGCAGTCTCTCTTGGAAATAAAAAAAGGTGCACAATATTTTCAGCAAACATTGATGCATAGTTAATAAATTAAACAAAAATAAATAAATAAAAACATTATTATGGCACTGTGCAAAAGTTTGGGCACCCTAAGAGTTCCAGAGTCTCAGAGTCTTTTAACAAGGTTTCAGACATTAATCAGCTTGTTAGATCTGATGCATAACAACAGCTGTCATTAGTAAATGCCAATTTCAAAGCTTTACAAATACGTTGACTCTTCAAACTTGTGCACACACTTGCGGACACTTAACAACCCTGGGTTCCTCTGGGCAGCTGCGTAAGACTCTGAAAATGAATGTTATTGATGCCCACAATGCAGGAGAAGCTACAAGAAGATAGCAAAGCGTCGTCAGCTTGCAGGTTCCACAGTGAGAAATGTCATTAAGAGATGGCAGTTCAGGGGAACTGTGGAGGTCAAGATGAGATCTGGAAGACCAAGAAACCTCTGGGAGAGAACTGCTCGTATACTGGTCAGAAAGACAAATCAAAACCCCCATGTGACGGCAAAAAACCTGCAGGAAGATTCAGCAGACTCAGGAGTGGTGGTGCAGCGTTCCACAAGACCTTCATGGAAGAGTCGGCAGAAGAAACCTGACCTGCGTCCCCATCATAAAATCCAAAGTCAGACGTATGTAACAGAACATCTACAGAAGCCTGATGCGTTTTGGAAACAAGTGCTGTGGACTGATGAAGTTAAAGTAGAACTCTTTGGCCACAATCAGCAAAGGCAGATTTGGAGAAAAAAAAGGAGCAGCATTTCATGAGAAGAACACCTCGCCAACTATTAATCATGGGGGAGGATCACGGATTCCACTAAATACCAGCAAATTCTGGAAGCAAACATCACACCATCTGTAAAAAAGCTGAAAAGAGGACGGCTTCCCCAACAGGACAATGATCCTGAACACACCTCGACATCCACTATGGAAAACCTCAGGAGACGCAAGTGAAGGTTTTGGAACGACCATCACAGATTTAAACATCATTGAACATTTGTGTGTAGATCTTAAAAGAGCTGTGCTTGCAAGACGACCAAAGAATATTACAGAACTAGAAGCCTTTTGCAAGGAAGAATGAGAGAAAATCCCAAGTACAAGAACTGAAAGACTTTTCACGGCTATAAAAAGCGTTTACAAGCTGTGATATCTGCCAGAGGAGGAGTTACTAAGTACTGGTTATGTAGGGTGCCCAAACTTTTGCACAGTGCCACAATAATGTTTTAATTTTTTTTTAATCTTTGTTCAATTTGACATAAAAAGTAACTATGCACCAATGTTTGCTTTTTCTCCATTTCCTAGAGAGACTGTGTTAACATCTTTTCAATTAAAAAAAAAAAAAAATCACCTAGTGGGTGCCTAAACTTTTGCATAAGACGATACACACACATACACACACACACTGACTCTACCCACTCCGTTGTTTAATACTGTAAATATTATTTCAGTAAACAATTAAAATGCTAATAAAATACACAGAATTCAAAGCTTAAAATGATTAATAACACACGGTATAAAAATATCCTTACAGCAAAAAAATCATTATTGGTGATGATTAATTTTTTTTTATGTTATACAAATAATACAGAAAATGTGTTTGGCCAAAGAATCTACTTTTGAAGTTTATGCAACATGAAAGTGATCAATCTCGCTTCCCTAAAAAGTTGCTAACTTCAGCGGTCTTAGAGAGATGATTTTATATGAGCGCCAAAAAATGACTGTTTTCAGTTGTGACACTGTCTCACTTCAAACAATAGTCATTTAGAATGGCACTTATTCATATTTCTTATTGATACTAGACCTGGTGGAAGCTTCTAGAAGCATACGGCCTGTAAAAACCGTTGCTTAAATTAAAGCATTCTGTGCAATAATGAAGAAACCCAAAGAAATAAATAAATGTAGTGTCTATAACCATGTCAAATTCATGTTGCAATATCATAAGAATTTTATAATAATACACTTTTTCAGGTTTATGTCTTTTCAGGTAAAATCAAAATTGGTCAAGTTTCATCTGAATGACAATTAAGATCATAGAACGATTTGAATTCAAAACTGTTACGGACACTAAAACATAAAAGTGCATGAAACTGTATTGAGGAAATGTGTTTCTTTTTATCTGATCAAAATATAAATATGTATGTTTGTTTACAAAAAACAAAGCATGATCTTTTTATCTATCTTTTTCACCAAGGTGTTAATAATCGTGTGTGTTTATAAATGTTCTAGCGTACACACACACACACACATTAACAGAATTTGCCTAATTTCGAGATCATGTTGTGTAATGTCATCCTCACGACAAATTCCTCTTGTTACAAAATCTGCTGTTCTTCATGGTTCCTCCCAGCACGTGTTCCCTCTGGGTTCTCTGTTCCCTGTAGAACGACTGACTACTAAACTGTGTGAGAGATCCAAACTCTGTGTTCCTGCATAGAGGACGTCCTACGTGTGTGTGAGGTATTATCGAGATGTTAGTTATTAGTCGAGTTGTCTGGTCACGTTAAAGCAGACAAGTGTGCAGACGAGTGTGCAGACGAGTGTGCAGACGAGTGTGCAGACGGTCCTCCCGCAGCACTTACGATCTGTTTCTCGGTGTATTTGTTGGAGCTGAGGAGGTTCACCGCCTCCATGTGTCCGAAGTCGATGTCGTGTCCCAGGAGGAAAATAAACAGCAGCTTACACACATATTTCTTCTTACTGTAGCCGTCCAGAGCTTTATCTCCTAAACACACACACACACACACCCTAATGTTAACAATCTCATGATGATGTTCAGTTCACTTGTTATCCAGGTGTTAGACACACACAAACACAAACACACACACACAGCTGATCGTACCTTTAAACTTGGAGCGAATGTTGGCCAACTCTTTGTTTATTCTCTTGATCTCCGCCTCCTTACTTTTACCTGTAAATATACACAAATATTACTACAGTATACAACACCTCATCACCTGGTTACGTTATAGTTATACTATATTCTTACATTTGTGACATCCAAAAGTATGTGCTCCCCCACCCCACCCATATGTTCTCCCTGGCCGAGCTGATTGTACACGACGCCTGTGTGTACGCTCTGGCCTGCAGGTGTTTCTCCAGTGTTTCTAATCGAATCATCCCTCCTCATTCAATTCATCCTTACTGTACAGTGCTTTTAGCATTTTTCCTCAACACACACACACACACACACACACACACACACACAGTTCTGATCATTAGAGCCTTATTTCTCCTGGCCAGAGAGAACACTCCTCCACAACGCTCCTGAGAGCTTTAGAGTTGAAGCTTCTTCCATGCTGATGTTTGACTCTCTGACATGGTGGACATTCATACTTTGGTCCTTCCAACTCCTTCATCAGTTCCTTTATCATCATTAAAGTTCATCACTTGAAGCTCAGCTTTTTTTTTGTTCTTCTTTCCTGAACAATGCAGTGTGTACGTGAGAAACCCAGATTTTTATACACGGGCTGTGCTAAAAGTAAGGCAAAGGCGAGGCAAATGGCTCTTTATTAACTGACACGGCTGATTCACGTTTCTCAGACACGTGACCATCTCTTTCTCAAAAAAAAAACCCTTTGGTGGTGATGATTACATGTATTTTGGATGTTTTGGTTGAAAAAAATGTTTTGTTACAGAGATAAAACATAGTTTCTGTTCTGCTGATTTATTTTTAGCATTACTGATTATTTTACTCAAAAGAGAAACAAGTATGCGATAATGGAAGATCATTAGGATTTTAATTTGTGCTTTTGATCATATCGTCACATGACATAATTCAGTGTTTTAAGCTTCATAACATAAACGTTAATGAATCCAGACATTGCAAGTTTTCTAATTTCACAACAACTGTTCACAATTAGAGTTAAGTGGAAAGCTAGGGCACTACACAGGGTGCACAATCACTTGTTACACACACAAGGGTGTCCTTGATCAGGGGTTAGAGAGTGTGGGGGGGGGGGGTTTGGGAATCAGTATTGTGTTATACTATCTTGAGTTATCTTCGTAGCTTGGCTTAGGTGTAAATAAAACAAAACAGAGGCGATTCAGAACGACTTAGAAGTGATTACTGCAGAGACGGCGTGATGTTTAAGACGACATAACGTTATCAGATGTGTGTTCCTGCTGAAAGAGGGTTTTTCTGCGTGTAGATTTTGGCACTGGCATCCTTACTGTAAGTACGTGTCTTTCAGAAGTGGACGAGACCATGGGAGACGTACACCCTGATGTCATGTGTAACTGGGCCGTTGTAACTGAAACTCTGACTGAAACTTGTGGACTCTTCATCTCTACACAAACACTTAAACAAAATTTAATGATGTGTCTCTAATAATGTTCAGTCTCTGGCAATCCTGACTTCCTCTTTCACTTTATTTTGCTTTAGTCTGCGTTATTTTAGTTCCCTGATTCAGGGGAGTTTATTGTAAGGCAGAGTATTGTGTATTCTGGAGCGGGAACGGTTACTGCACTCAGGGAAACAGGAAGGAGTTTTACACTGACGCTGTTGTAACGTCTCACACACACACACACACACACAATGTGGTGATTTATTTTCAACAGCATCAAATCATCATCACAGACACTGTGTAAAGTCGTCTGAGTCGGCGCGAGTGTCTGATCGTTTAAAGCTATGTCAAAGTTTTGTGAATTAAAATGATGATAATTATAATATTATATTCATTATAATAAATATAACGTAAAAAGTTTAAAATTAGGCTCTCTGCTTCGCTCTATACGAATACAAGTAACTTGATGTTTACTACAGATGGGGCAAATAAATATTAGCTAGGGCCCAATAAACAATGGCATCATCACCTCTCTAAAGTGTTGATGTCTCATTGTGCAGATGTCATAGTGTGTGATCGACTACCGCTCTCACATACGTCTGGCTTCCATGGCCGATTTGATCCGTGCAGGAGAACGCCGTATCGTTCTCAATGCCACCTCTTCCATCGGGGACGGTTCTTGAGTGTGGACCGATTGTATTCTCACTGATCAAAATAAACCAGATCAATTGTTCTCGGAAATGATCCCGGACCCACCATATCCCGCTTGACTAACTGCCCCTGATTTGCTCAGTCGAGAGTGATGCAGCGGCGCTTTATTACCTCTGCTTCTGGTACACTCAGCTCAAACACTAACGACTTAAAATCAACACTTCAACTTAAACACACAATAAAATCTGTTAATATTAAAACACACAGCTGCGTATCCCAAAACCAGGTGCCAATATGGCACTGATACCTATTTGACTGGTATGTACTAGAACCGAACCAGAATCTGTGCCTCACTTTGCCATTTAAATGCCTGAGAACGGACATAAGACACATCCTCACAGAATAATCGCCTTACTGAGAAATGCAGGTGAACGCAAGTCGGAAAGCTCAAAGAATCCAAATCCAACTAATGTTTCTAGTAACACAAGTGTCCGTGATATTTTTACATTCTGACTTCAGTAATTAAACTCGCTCTGGTGGCAGCAGGTAGCTTATGCTTGCTAAGCTAAACACGCATGAATTAAAATGCCTAAAGCTAAACGTACTAAAGTGTGTCTGTATTTCACTAGAAAGCATTTCGACAACACGTCATGCAACAAATGTCCTTTAACAACTGTGTGTAAAGAAAGGAAGCACGTCAAACCTAATGAAATTGATGAATCTGAGGACATGCAAGATGAAGTTAAAATTAGAGGGATACACAGTGTGCGGACATCAGCTGTGTGTATGTGTGTGTGTGTGTGTGTGTGTGTGTGTGTGTGTGTGTGTGTGTGTATGCGTGTGTGTATGCCCGTCCCCAGCCCCAGTCAGACCAACACTAGCAAAGTCAAGCGAGATGTCAGATTTGACCACATAAGGCAAAAAGAATTGCTAAAATTTAGAGGTTTTTCTAACATACCAAAAATACCAACTACTGTACTGTTATTGGTGATAAATTGTTGTAGCTGCGTTAGGTAGTTTGTTTTGTATTTACTTATATTTATGTACAATTGACATTTTTTCCAATAAAAAGCTGATGTATAAGGTTAGCTGCCATTCGTTTGTGTGAAGGGCCCGCATGTTCTAAGGATTATTAGGGCCTAAGCGCTGTGACATTCGTCCTGTGTCCTTATAGTGTGTGAGGGCCCTCGGGTTCTTCTAAGGATTCTTTTGACCCAAAGGATTTTCATATACTCCACCTATATGATTCATACAATCGCCCCGAAACCGGGCCAGTGTGACCTCAAAACATTGAGGATGCAAAATCGTGGGTGGAGTTTTAATATCTCGAACGGGTCAGCTGTGACGACGCCTTTAGCTTATGCCGAAAAGCGGTTTATAACTTTGTGTGACATTAAGTGACATCACAGTGTGATGCTTTTTTCCAGCATCTGGGGCTTTTTGGAAGTCTAGACATAAAATTCCCCCTTTCCGAAATGATGTCATAATGGTAATGGTATGTCCCCTTTAAATGCCTGTGCCCGCTGTGCCCACCGTGTTCCTCGTGTGCCCGGGTGGTGAATGCGCAGGGTGCTTGGACCTGCTCATCAGGTTAGGCACTAGTACCGTTTTAAAAGTACCAATTCGATACCCAACCCTAGTGTTAAACACCAGAAAACATTTGTGATTTAAAACCAACACTGGATAAAATCAAGGTGATCAGCTCACAGTGTCCGAGACAAAACCTGCTCAGAAAAAATGGACTTCCGGTTTGAAGCGATTGGACACGCCCCCTCTCATCTTACAGACACTACTCTATAGGCTGGTGTAGATCCGGGGGGGTGGGGCTTAATCAATCCATCAATCACTCAGGTGCTGAAGTGATTGAGGACTGAGGTCACCTCACCGTTAGAGACCTGACACACCTTCTCTCTCTCTCTCACACACACAGTTAATAGTAGTTAATTAATTAACTACTATTATAATGAGTTATATTTTAATAATTAAGTGTTGAGGATAATGCTAAACAAAAACAATGAGTCAGATGTTTTGTTTCCTCACACACACCAGAACAAGTGAGTGGAGTGTGTGTGTGTAAGAGAGACAGCCACACCTATCAGACCAGCTAGACACACACACTCACTCACTCACCCATGTGTTCCACCACTAGCATTAACACTAACGCTGTTGTTTAGTGTGTTTACAAGTGACACCAACAAACAAACAAACAACAACAAAAACTAAACAAATCTAAGCTCGTGACATCAACCGTTAGATCTGAAACGATTTAAGGGTTAAACATTAAAGTCAGAAAGTTTTAAAGAGAGCATGTCCTCACTCCGGTGTGTGTCCTGAGTGCATATGTGTGTGAAAGTGTGTGTGTGTGTGTGAGATGTTTATGATGTTTATTCCTGTATAAAGTGAGGTAGTGGAGCGCTCGCGCTAGCCTGCGTTAGCATGTTAGCACTTACAGTTCCGGATGTCGGAGATGAAAACCGCCAGGCCGCGCATCCCGTCTCCTTTAGAAACCGCCGGCATTTTAGTTTATTTTAGTTAATCCGTGTCTCAGAGCCTGTTTTTTTTCTGACACACACAGGACAGACAGACAGACAGGCTAGGCTAGGTTAGCTGGGGCGGGTGAGCTGCTGCTGCTGCTGCTTCTCCTTCTGCTACATTTCCGGTGTCACACAGAGAGCTGGTCGCTAGTGCAGGCAGCGGCCCATAGGGGTCGCTGTTACACCACAAATACAGCCGTGGGGGGAAAAATAATAGAATTTACTGTAGAAAACGTCTGGAAGAGGAAGAGGAAGAGTCACAAACCAAAACGTCTGGTATAAAGTTACCCAACAGCAAAGTGAAAAACTGCCAAAGAGCATGAAAACTCTAACTGTAAATCAGAGGTTATTAGTCCACCAAATACTGATTTATTAATGTCATTTAGTCATTAACACATTTTGTTTACAATTTATTTGCATTTTATTTTATTTGCGTTATTAAAGCTCTGGAAATACTATACTGCATGTTCTTGGGTTATTTTGATTTGTTGTGATGTCATTTTCATTAAACATACAGTACACTCTAAATAACATCTTACATTTGGGAGCGATATTGTTAGCAGTTCACAAAAAATGAAACAAAACTGAAACAAACCCACCAACACATGATTATTTTGCAGTTTCCAGAGATATGTTAATTTTCACAAAGGCTGCTGTTTCAGTGTTTTTAGGTCTTTTTTTTTTTTCAGATGTTACTCTGGTATATTGAAGTATAATTACACACATTTCATAAGAGTCAAAGTACATATCTGCAGAGACTCTGTATCACCTTCTGCACCACATGGTGACTGATCACAGCCCATTACTGCATAATCAATGCTTGGAGTTTGTCAGAATTTGTGGGATTGTGTTTGTCCACCTGCCTCTTGAGGATCAACCACAAGTTGAACCACAAGAATGTCCGTGTTTTGTTCCCTGAGCCACTTAGTTATTTCATTTTGCTTTATGACGAGGAGCTCCATCATGCTGGAAAAGGCATTGTTCATCACCAAACCGGTCTTGGATGGATGGGAGAAGTTGCTCTCGGGGGATGTTTTTATACCGTTCTTTAACCATGGCTGTGTTCTTAGGAAAAATTGTGTGTGAGCCCACTCTCTCGGCTGAGAAGCAACACCACACATAAATGATCTCACCTTCATATATTTCATGAAAGGAAGCAAAGAAGCTACTTCTCTCCAGGAAAAACATCAGGGACAGACCGATATCCTGCAAAAGGACTCGGGGTAAAGTCATTTTCTTTGATGAATCCCCTCTCTGATTGTTAGGGGCATCCGGAAAAAAGCTTGTCCGGAGAAGAAAAGGTGAGCGCTACCATTAGTCCTGTATCATGACAACAGTAAAGCAGCAGACTTTGTGAAAATTAATATTTGTGTCATTCTCACAACTTTTGGCCCCCTCCTGTACAGTATACACACTTCAACAGTTGTTATCTACGCCTTTTCAGTCTAAGTGAATTATGGCAGCAATGTGTCGTATTATGTTTCCTCTAAAGATGTCAGTATTCGCACCATCATCAATGCTGTCATGTGACCATCAGAAGAGAGACATTGATTTAGTACTAACGTAAGTACACGTCATTGACGGTTAAAGAGTTTGTAGAAATAGTTAAAATGTTAAATCTAATAATAACCTGCTGATCTTTAATGTAATGAGTGATATTATTATTATTATTATTATTATTATTATTATTATTTGAGGTTGAAGTCCACGTCCATGTCTGTGTGTCTCTCTGTCCAGCAGAACTCTCTGTCTCACTTATTAATAGACAGAAATCACATTCTGTAAGGTTGAGTATCTGACGCCTTGTTTGCTTCTTTGGTGTTCAGACAAATACACTCCCTGTTCGGTAATCGGTGAGTGAATCACAGATGAGAAATGGGAAAAAGTTTTGTTCTCTGCCTTTCGCTGTTATTTCAGCGAAAGTGAAAATAAGAACTAATAACAGTAAAAATATTCACTTTATCTTTTCTCATTAATATCTACTGGTGCAGGTGATTGTTTACACTGAGACAGTAGCGCATTAGTAGATTATTTTAAAGTAGATTATTAAATTCAATAAACTCAGCACTTATGGTGCAGGTTAAACTTCAGGCAGAGATCTAAGTACTGCAAAAGTTTCATTAAATTCTGTCCAATGCAAGGCAAGTTTATTTGTATAGCACATTTCATACACRATGRTAATTCAAAGTGCTTTACATAAAAGAGAAGAAAATAATGATAAAATGAAATAGAAAACAATGGCAATAAAACTTTAAAATAAATAAATAAATAAATAAATAAATAAATAAAAAATACAAATGTAAAATTTGATTTAAGATACAAATAATAAAACTAATTCAAATTTAATTTAAAATAAAAATAAAACAGTTAAAAATATTAGATAAACATAAAATAATTCAGTCAGTTCAGGCGTATAGTAGCACAGTGCTTATTCAATAAATGCACAGCGAAACAGATGAGTTTTAAGTCTAGATTTAAATGTGTGTTTTTACACATCTGATCTCATCTGGAAGCTGGTTCCAACTGCCGGCTGCATAATAGCTAAAAGAGGACTCCCCTTGTTTTGTGTGAACCCTTGGTATTACTAACTGACTCGATCCTAATGATCTGAGTGTCTGTTAGGTTTATATTCAGTCAGCAGATCTGTAATGTATTTAGGTCCTAGGTCATTGAGTGATTTATAAACAAGGAAAAGTACTTAAAAATCTATCCTGAATGTTACAGACAGCCAGTGTAAGGACCTGAGGACGGGTGATTTTCTGGTTCTAGTCAGAATCCTGGCAGCAGCGTTCTGGATGAGCTGCAGCTGTCTATTGGTCTTCTTGGGAAGGTCGGTGAGGAGACCATTACAATAATCCACCCTGCTGGTGATAAAGGCATGGACAAGTTTCTCCAAGTCCTGATTGGAGACAAAACGTCTAATTCTTGCAATGTTTTTGAGATAATAGTATGCTGATTTAGTTACTGCTTTGACATCATAACTGAAACTAAAGTCTGTCTCCAGAATCACCCCAAGATTCTTGACTTGATTTTTAGTTGCTTGACCCCTAGAGTGAAGGTATGCATTCACCTTCAGAGCTTCATCTTTGTTCCCAAATGCAATGACTTCACTTTCCTCTTTGTTTAACTGAAGAAGATTTTGGTTTATCCAACTGTTAGTTTCATCAAAGCATTATCTCATTATCTGACTTAGTGGGAGCATATACAGGCTAAACAGGAGTGGTGCAAGAATTGAGCCTTGTGGGACTCCCATGTCATGGACGTCCACTTAGACTTATGCTCTCCTATGCTAACATAATAACCATGTCCAGCTGACACATAACTGCTCATAACTTCACCTTTACACAACATTTCCATTTCATTTATTAAATACATTTATTTATTTATTGAAATGTACTTATTAAATTAATAAGGTTTTACCGCAGGCAAATATCAAAAGACTGGCAAAGGTTCATTAAATTCTGTACAGACAGTTTTGTATGATGCTGTGACAGAATCTGGCTGGACAGACATACAGACATACAGAAGTCTTTCTGAGACTGGCTTCGGCTCCTCCAGTGTATGAAACATAACAATATAATTGAAATAGCGAGTTCTGACCAATGTACAGACAAAACCTTTCTTTTATTTATATAGATGTTGAAGTGTGTATAGATTTTTATATTGTATATACTGTATACATCAGGAAATCGAGCAACATACAGCACAGCAGGGCTTCCCGAAAGTGCAAGGCAACAATGCTAACCACTACACCACCTGCTTCCCTAACTCTTTAATTTCCTGCGAAAAAATGGTAAAAAAAAAAAAAAATACATGAATGTGTTTAATAGTAAAAGTAAAATCATTTACACACACACACACACACACAAACATGTGATGAGAGCTCACAGGATTGGGACTAAACGGCTGTGTGCCCATTTTGAGCGATTGGAAGAAGGTCATGTGACCTGATGAGTCCAGACTGAGTCTGTTCCAGAGTGATGGGCGTGTCAGGGTAAGAAGGGAAGCGCATGAAGCGATGCTCCCATCATGCATAGTGTCCATTGTACAAGCCTCTGGAGACAGTGTTATGATCTGGGGTCGCTTCAGTCGCTCAGGTCGAGACTCAGCGACGTCATGTGGAGATAAAATGAAGTCACATGACCACCTGAATGTACTGAATCACCAGCACATCACATCTATGGAGGGTTTCTGCTTCCCTGGTGGCGCGCGCCGTATTCCAGGACTCAGAGTGTGAAAGGGTGATTTTGGGAGCATGAGGAATCATTTACACACAAGAAGTGGACACCACAGAGTGTGTGTAGTCAAACCCTAAAGGTGAATGAAATAAAAAAAAACATTAGAATGTGAGAGAAATTATCCTCTGCCTCTGTCTTAACTTAAAAAAAGAAATAAAAGTTCTCCTTCTGTCCGCAGTGGTTTAGTAAAAACGTTTAAAAGATTTAAAAGAAAAGCAGAACTTAAAATAAAAAAAATCTGTATTATTTTAGTGATGGCTAGCCCACCGGAGCACACCTCTTCCGTGCTTCACGTGTCCAACAGGTTCGCTCTCCTCAGTGATGCACCCGCTGAGAAACCTGAAAGAGCTCTGGTTATAGGAGACTCTATACTGAGGCACGTGAAACTAGCTCGGCCTTTAGGGGGCGCCAGCGGCAGTGGTCAGGTGTATCCCGGGAGCCAGAGCACCGGACATAGCAGGTAATCTTAGGGCTCTAGGTC
>QMIH01001535.1:106402-120492 GCA_003987875.1 Clarias batrachus | reverse complement strand
TATATATATATATACACAGTACAATGTACAAACACTACAAAAACCTCAATATACAGCATCATCAGCCTCTTCCTCTATAAGTTTTAGTTTTGTGTCATGTCTTTTATATAACTGTATTATGCCCTTTAACTATTCTGTTATAACTGTATTTCTCTGCTTAATTTTTTTTTGAAAACAGCATCATGATTGCAAAAACAATGGTAGTCTTAACAGCAGTAAGAGGTAAAAAGAGAAGAATTGATTTGGAAGTAAAACAGAAACAATTTCACTACAAACTAAGTTTACCACAGTGCTTACACTACAGGATCCTCATTACTTTGTTAAGTACTGTATATAACATGGTATTCACAAAACATCTAAATGAATTAATGCCCTATATCACAGACAAAATTGTGGATGTTAGGTAACAAATACCTGTCATTCATTACTACAGGAGTAGCTGCAGTGGCAGTCAGCGTGTAAACATCTTCTTTCTTTTTCTCGCCCCAACATTCTCCAAAAATCCACTAAAAGTATTTAATTTACTCTGTAAAGCCAGTAGTTCTGCAGCACTGATCACATGACAGAAAGGAGTGAGATTGCCTTTTCATAACATGTTTGCTCAAAAGCAGGGCCACTGCCTGTTGTGGTTTGCTTAAAATAAAAACGTTTAAACCTTCTTAAAAAAAGGTTATATAGCGCCTTTCAAATTAAAATTAATTCATCCTTAGATAAATGCACGAGTATAGCTCTGTGTGGACTCTACAAAGACTACTATGACCCTGATCTTAGATCAACCTATCGTTACACATACCCTTGGCGGATAAAGATTTCAATAACTGTAAGATTTGTTTTTACCCACCTGCTCTATTTCTCCCAATTTTTCACCTTCCAGTTCACACTTGCCAGCTCTCGTCATTATTTTGCTGCTATCCACATTTCTTTATTCTGGGACTGATATAAATCAGTATGTTTTGTTTTTATTATACATAAATGTTTTACAACATTAGTGGTTTGCAATTTAGTTAACATTATTCTTTTGTATTAAATATGTTATGAATAATATTAGCTCTGTAAATTGTAAGCCTGAATCATTTTTCTTTCTTTCTCGTTGTATCAGCATGAGCGTGGCACAGCAAACTGTATAGGATCACTGGTCACTCCCAGGTTTATTCTAACTGCTGCCCATTGCTTCAGGTTTGATGATAGTCCTGACAAAATTCTACTGGCAGCACCTGATTATAGAGGTATCATATGCACTCACAGCACGCACTTGTATGTATGGTGGTCTGAAAAACCAGCTACTTAACAATGTGACTGAACTCTAGCAAATCAGGCTCGATACCTCAAGTTTTAGAAATCATAAATAGAATATGTGTGTGATGCTCCTACACCACAGACCGAATAGAACTTTTAAATACAGTTTTCTTAATTTTCACAATTGGGGTGACTAGACCTTAATACTAACTTCCCTCGTGGTTGAGACAAGATGCAAGAGAATAAGGAATGCTGTCAGACCTATACACAGTAGAAGGTGTAGAAATGATCAATTATTACCATATCTTTTCCCTGGCTGTCAAAAAAACCCAGATAAATATAGATAGACTTTTAATGTATTTATCATCATTATTATTATTCTTATTATTAGATGTAGGAGAATTAGAGGTGGAGAGGTTCCTTCTTCATCCCGACTACAACATCGCAAAGAAGGCAGCAGAGAATATAACAGAGTTTTATGAATACGACGTGGCGCTCATTCAGTTAAAGAAAAAAGTGTACAAGTCAGTCCAGACATCAGGTGAGTCATTTATGCTCATTCAACATCTTATCGAGCAAAAGCAAATTTGCCTGAAATAAATACACACTTATAAGCTCTTATGACAGAGACTTACTGTATCTGAGAGATTATGATGCAGTTTTACTTATAACCTTATCACTTTATCAGCTGTGATCTTTAAGAATGAGAGACTGCAGTTGCCATAACTCATTATTCTTTGTGTTTTAGACCTATCTGTATTCCCTGCACTCAGGAGACGAATGGGGCTCTACAACTGTCTGCTAGTGAAGCAACATGTGCAAAACATAGTGAGTTAAAAACCTTTTAATCTATTCATGCAACACAATTTTTTCTAGCTATTGTACATCGTATATATTATACATTTAGAGAGAGGCAGAAAGTCTAAAATATGCAAAAATTTGATAAATACCAGATTTTGGTGATTTTTTTTATTGAAAAGATGTTAACACAGTCTCTCTCGGAAATGGAAAAAATGCACAATAATTGCAGCAAACATCGGTGCATAGTTACTTTTCATGTCATAAATTGAACAAAGATAAAAAATAAAATCAATATTGTGGCACTGTGCAAAAGTTTGGGCACCCTACATAATCAGTACTTAGTAATACCACCTCTGGCAGATATCACAGCTTGCAAAGACTTTTTATAGCCACTAAAAGTCTTTCAATTCTTGTACTTGGGATTTTCTTCCATTCTTCCTTGCAAAAGGCTTCTAGTTCTACAATATTCTTTTGTCTTCTTCCATGCACAGCTTTTTAAGATCTACCCACAGATTTTCAATGATGTTTAAATCAGGGGACTGTGATGACCATTCCAAAACCTTCAGCTTATGTCTCTTGAGGTATTCCATAGTGGATTTCGAGTCATCCCCTTTTCAGCTTCTGCTTTTTTACAGATGTGATGTTTGATGTTTGCTTCCAGAATTTGCTGGTATTTAGTGGAATAAATTCTTCTGTCTACCCGTGCAATGTTTTCTTTGCCACTGGCTGCAACACAACCCCAAAGCATGATAGATCCAGCTCCATGCTTAATAGTTGGCAAGGAGTTCTTTTCATGAAATACTGCTCCTTTTTTTTCTCCAAACATGCCTTTGTTGATTGTGTTTTAACTTCATCAGTTCACAGCACTTGTTTCCTGATGTTGGGTTTTATGATGGGGACGCAGGTAAGGTTTTCATCTGCTGACTCTTCCATCGCTGCACAGTGAAACGGTGCACCACCACTCCTGAGTCCGCTAAATCTTCCTGCAGGTTTTTTGAGGTCAAATGGGGGTTTTTGGTTTGTCTTTCTGACCAGCATACGAGCAGTTCTCTCTGAGAGCTTCCTTGGTCTTCCAGATCTCATCTTGACCTCCACAGTTCCCCTGAACTGCCATCTCTTAATTACATTTCTCACTGTGGAAACTGCMAGCTGMYAAYRCTTTGYKRTCTTCTTGTAGCCTTCTCCTGCATTGTGGGCATCAATAACATTCATTTTCAGAGTCTGCTTAGAGGAACCCATGGTTGTTAAGTGTCCGCAAGTGTGTTCACAAGGTGTGAAGAATCAAAGTATCTGTAAAGCTTTGAAATTGGCATTTACTAATGACAGCTGTTGCCATGCATCAGATCTAACCAGCTGATTAAGGTCTGAAACCTTGAAAAAGAATCTGAGACTCTGGAACTCTTAGGGTGCCCAAAATTTTGCACAGTGCCATAATAATGATTTATTTTTTAATTTTTGTTCAATTTATGGAAGAAGAAGTAACTGTGGTAACATCAAGTAAAGTGATTTTTGTTACCAAAATCAGTTAGTTATCAAGGGGTGTCTAAACATTTGCACAAGACGGTATAACATCTACATAATGAAGTATTAGAAAGAAAATGCATGGACATGTAAAAAGGGATCGTTATAGTCAATTGCATTGCTTTAAACAACTGCAGATTAATAGTTTTTTTTTTCCTATTTTGTTCATCTACAGGGGAAGTGCTGTTGAACAGTGATCTGGTGAAAGCACATTTCATAACACATCATTTAGAAAAGAGACAAAAACCAAAACAAGATGTCCAAATCAGACAAGGGCATTGGGTAAATATGTAGTATCCTATGTTGATGATACACATGATGTTATGTAAGATTTTTTTTTTTAACTGAAGATATTTGGTAATGTGGCTGGGTCTATAGATTCCGTATTCGGGTGATTACAACATTTATAATCTGGAGGAGTTTGTTGCTGAAAATGTATAAAATGCACAAGATTTTGCACAGAATTTTCTACAAACTGTATAGACACATAAGCTCTGTTTTGTACGGTTCCACACATTTCATTTGACCAGACCTTACTTTTTATCAAGTCAGACATGTCATTTCTCTAAAGTTGTAATGTCGTAACAACAAGAAAGTGAAAGTATGAGAACGGTCATCAAGTTCTGGTCATCTTCTCTGCATAGAGAAAATGTATGGATTACACTGACGATGTGTGTCTGAGAGATGAGGCCCACAAACCTGACTGAGTTACAGTTGTTTTTACAGAAATGGGCAAAAAGTATTGTGCAAAGCTCCGGGAGGGCTGCGTCAAGAGTCTGACCCTAGAATGCAATCAATAACAAAGTGCATGTAAATATTTGGACCACAGATACTTTGGCATTAAAGCTGAAATAAATCTGCCCTTTAACTATTATTTCAAAACTCCCTATTAAGAAAATGAAGTAGACATCCTAATTGATTAACATGCTGAAGAAATGTATGAAATGTGTCGAGTTTGAAAGTTGCGAAAACCATGTTGTTGTTGTTGTTGTTCCTTTCTATAGAGAGATGAATGTTTTCATCAGGCTGAAAAAATATTACAAATCGATGAAGAAAAATCAAAGATAATGATTACAGACAGCTTTTTATGCACTGGCGGAGCTTCACAAAACTACGTAGATGACGTTACGTGCAGCGGTAATATGCCATGATCTTTTATTAGCACACAACACAGGTTTAACTTACTGTACAAGACCCAGATAGAATGTAAACTATATTGAATATATTGAATATTGAATATATTGGTGTACCAAACTGATTATTCTTCATGTTTATCTTTAATTTAATTAAGTTTTCTTATATGAATGTACAGTATATTTTCTATTCTGAAAATAATTCTCATCTAGGGGTGTCAATATTACTACTAATACTATTTAACGCAAATTAATTATATGACCCTAATGGCTTTTTTAAATGTTAAGGTTTGAGTATTGAAGCTGTATAATTTGCTTCCTTTAACCACTTCCTTTATTCCAAAATTACACCTTTACAATACAAGTAAATCTGAGTATTTTAACAATAAGTTATTAATTGTGATTAATCAGACTGTGATTAACTAGATAATTTTTTTTATCAATTGACAGCATAAGTGGCATTTTTCAACAGGTGATGCTGGTGGAGCTACATTTGTGGAAAGAAATCGTTTGATCCAGGTCAGAGTTAAAGCTCTCTTCAAATTTGTGTCTACATGCAAATGGCTCTGACAACAGCAATATAACAAGCTGCAAGAAATTAACGATTGCGCACAACCTAAATACTACAATACATCAATTGTTCCAGAAGCACAGTGCACAGAGAAAAGATTTATAATTATATTTATTCATCATGCTCAGGTTGGAGTCATCAGCTGGGGTCTGGAGGACACATGTGTTACTGCTGGGAAACGTATAGATACCAGAGACTTCCATGTAGACCTCTTCGATCCAAAAGTGCGAGACTTCCTTCAAGACTATCTGGGCGATGAGGACATAGATACACCTCTACACTTTTTATAAAGATTCAGTGGATGACTATTTCATGAGCTATTTGTTGTTTCTCTAACAGCTACTTAATGCCATTACAGATCAATGTACTTTACAACATTATAGACAGTATGACAAAATTTTGAACGATTATTATTGTCACTTCTTAAACACCCGATCCAAGGGGACTTGGATGCCGCCACACACATATACACACACTCGTGATTTTTTCAATCATTACTTTGTTTCAAGGTAAAAGAAGGAAAAGGACTGTCAGACACTAATCTGAAAGTAACCTTCTCTGCCTTTCGAATTAACTATCTTTTTATAGTTATTATTTTTTATTTATTTTATTATTTGTTATAGTTATTATTTTTATAGAATAGACACTGACTCTACTGCCCCCTGAGCATTTACAAAATAATAATGAAAGTCACCTGTTAGTTCTCATAGCATTGTGAATGTGTAAAAGTTCTGACTTTCTCTATTAAACCTGGCTGTGAGAAAAAAAAAATATTATTATTATTATTATTATTATTATTATTATTTAAACGCAAATTTTTCCTGTTTCACTGTTTTTTTTTCTGTAACTTGACAGGTAAATGCTGCAATTGATCAAATCATACATTCCCTGAGTTGTTGGTCATTGATCTCTGTTAAACTGTAACTAAATAGTGTTAGTTTTGACTTACGACAGTCTTTTCCTGCATCATTTATAGTAACCTGGGAAGGACAACATAGGTCTTTGGAGTTCATATTTTTTTGTGATAAGTGTCTGTCCACTCATAATTGTAAAAAAAAAAAAAAAAAGGTTTTATCTTTAGTTCAATACTTAGATTTGACAGACAAATAAACTCTCTTGTAAAGAGTAACTTTTCTCAGCTTACAGTAGATACATTGCCAAATTGAAACTACTTTTCTCTTGTTTAAAAATCTGGTGCTAGTTATACAGTATATGTTTTATTACATTTTAACTTAACTATTGCATCAGTCTTGACTCCACCATCTGCAACTCATTCACAGCACCTTAAGTGATAGAACTGCAATTAAAAAAAATTGGGACATGTATAAAGTCTCGTCACCTTGTACTACAGTGGAACCTTGGATTACGAGCATAATTCGTTCCGGAAGCGGGCTCGTATTCCAAAAACACTCGTAAATCAAATAGACTTTTCCCATAAGAAATAATAAAAAATCAAATTATTCATTCTACAGCCCAAAACAATAAATACATAAAAATAATTAATACAACATATAAAGAAAAAATAAAACAAATTAACCTGCACTTAACATTAAAAAATAAGTAAAAATAAATCCAGACAGTTAAGTGTTTCTGTTTGTGCGTGCAGGCGTGTATTTGTATGCGTGTTTGTGTGGAATTAGCCCCTCGCCTTGTCTTAAACAGTAAATCTCCTTCTCGCTCCCACACCTCGCTTTTTAAGTTTCACAATTAACATACACAATGCAAACAGAACGGAATCACTGCTGTAAAGTAAAAAATAAAAAATAACAAATGAACCAGCAACTTACCTTTGAAAAGAATCAGGACAGAGCAGAATTTTCTGTGTAATTAAAGAGCGTGTGTAAAGCACCGGGGAGATCTGTGTGTGTTTGTGTGTGTGTGTGTAAAAAGTGTGTGTCGGTGTGTGTGGGGCACAGTGTCAAATTAGGCGCACGCACACAGAAGAGAGAGGGAGATGTTGATTATAAGAGACCAGCACTAAGACGCAGCAGGGGACTCTTATTTTGACACAGGGGAGCAGGGGAGATGATTACGCATAATTCTCGCAGTGCAAGAGAGAGAAAAACCATTGGCTCAGTTGGGATCGCTTGCCGCTCGGTGTCAAAATAAGAGTCGCATGTGTGCTACATGATACTCGGCGCTCGTAAAATAATACTTGCTCGGTTTCCGATTAAAAATGTATTAAAAATCTTTGCTCGGTTTGCGGAACACTCGTAAACCACGTTACTCACAATCCGAGCTTCCACTGTATATTGAAAACACTACAACATCACATTATATGATGATTTACCATATGAATTTAATTATTTGTTTGCACTTATTTTAAATTTAGTGAATGCAACGAAATTTCTTGAAAAATTATATAATCAATTATATTATATTATACTATACAAGGAGTTTCAAAGAAACGCTTCTAAAGCAAGGAGATGGGGTGAGGCTCACCAATCAATAAATTCAAGAAAACACTTTAAATCTCAATGTCTCAAAGGGCAAGGCAGCAAACTTGTCTGATCCCTCAGACATCACTGTCTGGAAAACAATCATACGCTGTAATGGATATCATGATCTGGGCTTGGGAACACTTTGGTAAACCTTTGTTCATTAACCCAGTTTTTCAGCATTTACAAATGCAACTTAATGCTTAAGAAATCCATACAGCAATACTGTCGGGAGACGTCAAATACTTCTCTGGGTTCTGTATCATCTGACGTTGACAGTGGGACACTGGAAACATGTTTTATGGTCTGATGAGTCAGCATTTCAGGAGACAACAGTCGTTGTGTTCCCAGGGTCAAAGAGGAAAGCGATCCAAGCTGTTACCAGCATCAGGTCCAGAAGCAAGCATCAGTCATGGTATGGGGGTGTGTCTGTGGCAGAGATATGTTGGATATATGCAGATTTTTTTTTTCTTTATGGAGAAACATATGCTGCTATCAAAACAACATATTTTTCAGAGACACCCCTGTATTTTCCAGGAAGGCATACTGCTTGAATTACCTACTGTTCCAACCTCTTTGGAATTGGTCTTGTAAGATTGCACCAGCCCTGGCATCTATTCATTGGCTGTTTATTTATTAACTTTTAATAAATAATATATTATAATATTATTCACCAGAATAATATAAGAAGAAGAACGACTTGAAATGATCAAACCAAGGGGGTTTGTCAAGCTTTCCCACATATAGAAGGTTTCAAAACAATTGGATGAAAACATTTTTTTTTGATTAGATACCAGATTACAGTTCATTTAGACTACAGCGTACGACAGAAGGTGGCAGAGGGAATATCAGAGTATTATGAATATTATGCAATTTTGCCCACTTTAGTTCTTGAAGGAATAAGAAATAATCAAGCACAACTCCTTACAAGCACAATTCATTAAACTCACTTACAAAAATGAATTAGCTGATTATAATGGCAGAGACTTCTGTGAGATTATGCTGCTATATAAAAAAAAAAAAGTAAAAAAAAAAAAAGTATTATTCTTTGTGTGTCCTAGAACTATTTGACCTCAGGAGACATATCGGGCTCTTCAGCTGTCTGCAACATGTGAAAAACACAGTGAGTTAAAAGCGCTTTAATATCTTAATAAAACGCTACTCTGGTTATTGGACAGGTCATAATGTACAGTACGTTATACACATCGAGACCGGAAGAAAGTCTAAAAATAAGGCAGATCTATATAATGAGGTGTTATATGCATGGGAAATGTATGGACAACTCCAGATTCATTCTGTCTTCCATTTTGTTACAGAAGACGTGTTGTTGAACAGTGACCTTGTAAAGGCACATTTCACAACACAATGTTGAAAAGAGGAAAAATCCGAAACAACCCTTACAGAAGAAGTGCTGTTGAACAGTGAACTTGTAAAGGCACACATTTCATAACACATACTGTTGAAAAGAGGAAAAATCCAAAACAACAAGTCCAAATCAGGCAGGGTCAACAGGTAAATATGTAGTATTGTAAATCTGTTACACAAAATACTATGCAATGATTGAACTCTGAGAGATAAAAAAAAAAAACTATAAAGTTCATAGAAACCTTTTAGCTGATTTTTTTAATTATGAGAAAAAAATTACATTAGTTATTTATTTCATTTATGGATTTTTTAAATAATTATTATTATTATTATTATTATTATTATTATTATTATTATTTTTATTTACTTTTTTGGGTTATTTTTTTATTTTACAACCTATATAGGGAAAGTTCAAGTTTTGAACTTTTGTTAGTTACTGTATGTACGGCTCATAGGCCTGCTGACCTGAGCTCATACAACTTGTTTTTATGGAAGTTGGGTAAGTTGGATCAGCACCCTGTCCAGTGTGTACTCTACCTGGGGCCCTAAGTCTCTTGGGATAGACTCCAGGCCCCCATAATCCTGTATGCAGGATAAAGTGGTATAGAAGATGAGTGAGTGAGTGAGAAAGAACACAGGACCAAAATGAATGTCTGAATCTTTTAAAATAGTAAAATCTCTATTATTAACATTTATTACTGAATATAAAATCTAATATGAATTAAATATATGGTTTCATGCACATGTTGGCAGTAAGTGGTGTTTTGTTGCGTGCTCTTACTAAATATACAGTATATTAAATATATAAACCATTAGCAGGTTTCCTAGGATAAACCAGCATGTTAAAGACATAACTTGTTTTGCCATTACATACAGTAATTCTTTAATCCTAAAATATTGTCTTGGCTTATTGACGTGTTGTGGCCTGGTCAATTGTCACAATAAATTGCCCTGCCAGATTACTCAATCCTATAAACTGGTGATGGAATCGTTTTTTACCCACCTTGATTCTTGTGGTCCTGTTCTCATGTACCGTATTCGCTACTGTATGTATAATGTTTTATGTATAACTACTGTATGTTCACCCTTGTTCAGCTTTATTCTCTGTACCACACGGATAAATGGGGCTTTCTTGCTCATATCATGTGAGGAGAAAGAAAGAAAAACTTGTAGTGTTTCTGAGTATTCCAAACTGCTTATGAAAGAGACAGAAATACAATACAACAGAGTTGCAACATTGTGACGCCCTTTGAAAGTAATTTAGCAATAAACCACATTGGACATGTCCTGTAATGTACTGTACAGTATGTAGTGCTGTATCTAGAAAAAATTAGCATATAAAAAAAATTCATAAAATAAGCCTAAAACACTGAGTGATTTTATTTTTATTAAAGAACAAATATTTATGAATGATTACATCTTGTCATTTAATCACTCAGTAAAAGACAGAGGCATGCCTGTAAAAATGCTTAAGCATTTCCTTCCTGTTCTCAAGAGATAAGGCTGATCTCCCACTATCAGTCAGATCTCTCTGGTAACATTTTTCACACGCACAAAAAAATTAAACCTTGTTTCTTCAACTCTTGCACATCCTTCAGTCTTAATATTGTATTATATTTTGAAATGCAGAAAAAAATAGTTTTATGTTAGCAGCACATATGCAGGTCTTACCTTACTGTATGTACTGTACTTTGCCTTCGCAAATGAACAACCACATGTAGGAGCCTTAAAATTTGGAACAAAGATGAACAACACTGAATTTGAAATGAAATGATCAAGATGTAAGCAAAATGAAGAATTTTAGATTTACATCAAGGTGTTTGAAAAAAATGTTATTCACTACTTGTTCATACACATGAACAATAATAATAATCAATAATCTTTATATCTTTATTTGCCCTAAGATTAAACAGTGACCAAATACTGTAGTATTAGTTAGTATTAGTAGTAGCGCTTCGGTTCAGCCCATGCTTTATAAGCATGAGTCAACCTGTTAGTTCCTTATTTTTCATCTCATCTACAGAAGAGACGCAAAGGCACCATGCAGTCTGTGCTTTTTGGGAGTTTATTTCTTCTGATGATTTTAAGCCATTGTCCCTTTCTATACGGTAAGATTATTGACTCCATAATCGGAGAGTTTTCATGCTTACTTTATGTTTGTATTTGTTTCCTGCTATGGCAAGTATTGCTGAGTCAGGAATAACTAGACGAACTAGATGTTATTGTCCCACACTCAATATTAGTTATTATATCTTTAAAAAAACTTAAAATATAACTCATTTAACTAGTTAACAATTAAACTGAGATTTGAATTCTTTGAATTATAGCGCAGTAAATATAAAAAATACCTACATGTACAGTAATAGTACAAGTTAAGTCATCTTTAAGTACCATATTACCTTTATTGTTTTCACTCACCTTGTTGTTTACCTTGTTTATATATATATAAAATAATAATTTTATATATATATATATATAATTTGTTTGTTTATCGAGTAGCTTCCCACCAAATATTAGAGCTAATTCTCTCTGGTTCTCTTTAGGAGCTCCGTCTCCATCTCAGTGCCCTGACAGTAATTTGGCTATCACTGGGGGCCGTTACATCCTCTCCAAGGGGTATAATGATGCTAGTATCCTGAGATACATCTGCCCAGAGGGGTTTTATCCATATCCTGTAAAGAAACGTGAATGTGACAGAGGCCAGTGGGATCCCAAACCCAGCAAAAAACCTCCAGTGTGCAAGAGTAAGTAACAAACCATTCTGTAACAGCTCACCTTCACCAAATTGTCCTTTTCAAACAGCTACATTATTTCTGTATCTCCGCAACGCTTTCAGAAATCACATGTCCTGATCCAAATGTTCTGGAGAATGGTGCTGTGAAACCTGTTAAACCGCTCTACTATGTGAACGACACAACCACCTATAAATGTAATTCTGATTACACATTTCGAGGATCTGCCACCCGTGTGTGTCAGGTCAATGGCAAGTGGAGCGGTGGCACGCCAATCTGTAGTCAAAACAGTAAGTGATGAGTTTCACCATTGTTAAATAATTCATTCATTCATACATTCTTTCATTATTTCTCATATGATTTGAATGAAAGTATTATGAGAATGACAGCCAGATCTGATAATAACATAAACTCAATCCCCAGCTGATCACTGCCCAGACCCCGGCATTCCACCAGGTACCAGCAGAGAAGGTCACATTTTCAACATTGATGACAAAGTTATCTACACCTGTGCTAAGAATCTAAAACTAATTGGTTCTAAAGTGCGTGTGTGTCAGGATGGAGGCGAATGGACAGGAAAAGAGCCGGAGTGTTATGGTGAGCATCCTGATAGTATCACAGACACCAGAGTGCACTCCAACGTCCTACAGCATATTATTACTGTAATACAGGGATCATATTTCTTTTGCCTGATCTCAGCTTGCTGGTATTTGAATATAATGATCTTTTTTTTCATTTTAGCTGATTTCACATACGACACTCCTGAAGAAGTAGCAGAGGCGTTTAGCAGCTCTCTAAAGACTACTTTAACCATTAATGAGGAAACAGGTATGTGAAATACCTGAGACTGTAAATGACAAAGTTTTATACTGCATAGGCCTAACTAATAGCAGATTGTTTTTAACATTTCAGGTCAAGCTGGGAAAAAAATACAGCTGCAAAAGGGAGGAAAACTTGACATCTACATTGCTCTTGATGCATCGAACAGCATAGATGAGGAAGATTTTTATAACGCAAAGGATGTCATCAAGAAGCTCATAACAAAGGTATATTCGAATAAAAAGTAAAATACTACGAGTTAATAACTGAGACGTAGTTAAGAAACAGGTAAGGTAATGTTTTTCTTATTGTTAGCTGATTTAAAAAACAAAACATTTACAGGTTGTACCCATACAGTATGTGCTGCTTAACATCTCAAATATGTTTCTTGAAACCAGACGTTGTGCAGATACACAAGGTGAAATATGAGATACAGTTTCCGAACAAGGAGCAGTTATAGAGCTTCATAAGTGCTATACATAAAGGTTGACATTATCTTGTTTTAAGGTTGTTTTATCTGTGTTGGGGGCATTTATTTCAATTGATCCCAATGTTATTTTATCAATGTAATTTTAATCCCAGTTACAACTATGTGACAACCTTATACATATTTATGGCTCCTGCTGGGATGCTGTTGATTTTATGTTTTTTTGTAGTCTTTGAGTCTGAGTTGTTATTCCTGAGTGTTCAATCCTCACTCTTCTTTTATCTTATGTGTTTTTTTTTCAACAGATAAGCTACTATGAGGTCTTCCCAAATTATGAAATCATTATTTTTGCCACAGATGTGAAGCATCTCATTAGGATTACTGATTACAAGAGGAATGTTGCTCCAAAGAACATTCTTAAATTGCTAGATGATTATAAATATGATGGTAAGTTTTGTAAGTTCTGAGCTCTTTGATTGTGAGCATTATTTGTGCTTGTAATCCAAAGCATTTGTATATCAAAGCAAATTTACCCATAAGAAATAATGGAAAATCAGATGTTGCATTCCATAAGCCAAAAATATCCATATAAAAATAATGAATACAAAATAAGTAAAAATAAAACAAATTAACATGCACTTTACCTTTAAAAAGAATCATAGCTAGTGTGAGGTAGATGGGGGACGGGGGACGGGGTGGGGGGGTGGGAGTGGGGGTCTACTGTGTAGAGTCTTGCTAGTCTTGGATACCGCTAGCAGACTTAGTTTCTTGTAATACAAAAGTTTTACCATATATTTTTATTTAAAAAACAGGTGTTACGTCCCAGTCTAGGGTTGGGCCGTACAGCAAATGATTGGTTCGGGGTTCTATTTTAAACTGTATGTTGWATGTGGGAMAHAGTGGTGTAAKRKAACAAATAACAAGACAGATATGGTAATTTACAAACAAATGAGGTTTGTATTGCTTGACCAATAACACATGCAAATATACACACAAACACAACACCAGGCTTAGCTTCAGGGTGAACCCAGGCCAAAATAATAAACA
>QMIH01001535.1:86661-106266 GCA_003987875.1 Clarias batrachus | reverse complement strand
CAGCAACCAAACCAAAAGGACAAAGCAAGAATCAAAGTCAAAAATGGAAGCCAAAAGTCAAAATCCAGAATACACAATCCAATCTCAATCTCAATCTCAAATTCACAACTAAACTCTCCAACACACCCAACACTTCGCCTACACGCCTCCCCGTTCCTGTGTCTCTCTCCGATTTAAAAATGGTCCGCTGATGATGTCACTCAGGGCGGAAGCGCACGTGTGGAGGTCAGGCAGTTGCCGGTGTAGTGGCAGTTGGAAAAYCYGGAGTGGATCCGGATCTGCGCTAGACCTGGATACAATATATACACACGCACGCACRACAAAGCACAGMAACACAGACACATAAAACACACACACAGCGACCAACATGTTGCGGGTTGTAACACAGGCAAACAAATAATGGCTAAATTATGGCCTCTATATAATTATAACTATTATAAAAACTATATACGATAGCTGTTTAATTAACTCGCTGTAAGCTCAAGTCAATCAACAAATTTATATATATATTTTATATAACCTTTATATATTAACAGTTTATGGTTATTTGTTGTTGTGTAAATGACTTGTATTATAATTATTATTATGATTAATTAATAAATTACTTAGACTATTTTTTTGCTTACATTTTTACTTAATTTGTATTATCAAGTTTATATACTGTATATATTTATTATATTTTAAGTTTATTTTTTTAGTCCATGTAAGTAATTTGTTAATTAATCTTGTTTTTTTTTTTTTTTACAACTGTGCACTGTGTTATAGTGGTTTAATTTGTTGTTGTTTTTTAACAGATACAGGGAAAACGGGAACAAATATTCGCAAAGCTTATGAAACTATACGTGACAGTATCAGTTTCGAGAAAGCGCATAATAGGAAAGCATTTGATGAGACACAGCATGTCATAATCATGTTCACTGATGGTATAATTACATATTTGTAAATTCCATGTTACATGGCCACATTATTATTATTATTATTATTATTATTATTATTATTATTATTATTATTATTAAGAAGAAGAAGAATCATAACCGTGCTTCATATTTCACTATGTCTACAGGTGTTGCCAATATGGGAGGAAACCCCACTCCTGTAGTCGAGGCAATCAAGCAAATAGTTTACAATGGAGATGCTGAAGCCCGGGATAAACATCTTGGTGATTAAATTATAATTTTCTTTCTTTTTACTCTTTGTACTAGGCTCCTTGTATTTCATATATGACCAGTTGAGGAACATGTATAAATGAATACAATTTATTATTATTATTATTATTATTTTATTATTATTATTGTTTTTGTTGTTGTTATTATTTTTATGATTGAATGTCAATATCAATTTATGGTTATGTTACAGATCTTTATGCATTTGGAGTGGGTGAAGATGTTGAGAAAGAGTTAATTGATGCGTGGGTGACAAAAAGACTTAATGAGAAGTATTTTTTCGTACTCCCAGATATGGAGAAAGTTGAAGAGACATTAGATGAAATGCTTGGTATTTAATTTTTAATTACTTTTTGCTCTTTCTGTCTGCAAATTTGATTTGATTTATTATATTCTCTTTAAGCTGTATTGTGCTTCTGTGTGTGTGTGCGTGTGTGTGTGTGTGTGTGTGTGTGTGTGTGTGTGTGTCTAAAAACATGTAACTATATAGCATATGTTTCCTCCTTAGATGAGAGCAATAGTATGTCTCTATGTGGACTCTACAAAGGCTACACTAAAGATGACTTCTATAGTCAATCAAGGCTTCGTCTCGCATACCCCTGGCTGATAAAGATAACTATATCTGTAAGATTTGTTTTTGTAATTACACATGATTCCTATACAGTACAGTATATTATACATACCTGTCTTCTAGCATAAATGGATGGCAGTTCAATTGATGCCATTCTCTTTATATTCCGGCATCGGAATCATACATATACGTATAATATTGTACCTAAAAAAATGTGATCATGATTTTTCTCCTCCTTTTATCAGCGTGACAGTGGCACATCAAACTGTATAGGATCACTGGTCACTCAAAGGTTTATTCTAACTGCTGCCCATTGCTTCAGGTTTGGTGATAGTCCTGACAGAATTCTACTTGTGGCACCCAATGCTAAAGGTATCATATGCAGTTACAGTAGTCTAGTACAGCCATATACTTTAGTTAAACCATAAAGAACAACATGATTGAAAAAAAAAACATAACAGGAAATTTAACAGAGAACCTAAACAATAATTATTTCAAAATTACTTAAAATGTTGTAACATATACATAAACACTCCAGCTTAAATATGACAACTAATCAAGGAAATACCTGTGAAGCCAAACAGAAAGCAAACAAAGTCTGTAACACACAAAGTGCACTGCCCGAACAGTGGGAGATACTCAGTCAGCTCTGCGAACATAGCCAAGGCATTGGTTGCATTCTGTCATATATTGTATGAGGCCTGGCAAAAATTTTATTCAAACAAACAAACAAAAAAAAACAAGAATGCATGTGATACTGGAAAAACAAACAGAGAAATAAATATCAAACCTCAAAATGAACAATACTATATACAGAGGCAATGCAAAGACACCAAGAAACATCCCTGTTAAAATAATACAACTAATCAAGAAAACTCAAACCACCTAAACAGAAATTAAACAGAAACTGAGAACTTACAGCAAAGTCATACAGCAAACACAAAGTCCAAATAATTGAATAATTGAATAATTGCTGCTTGGTAAATAAATTCTTCAAAGTCAAATTTTGGTAAATCACCTCACTGAGGTGCATTCTGGGAATTGGAGTTCAACTAAACAGAAAATGCAACAGAAAACAAATGGAGTCTTTCGGCGCATGGCGCCCTCTAGTATGACCTTTTAAATTGTTGCTTAAATTTTTTTAAAGTTTTTGGTACAAGATTAAAAAGCAAAAAACTCTGCAGTACCTGTAATCATGTCAAATTCATGTTGCAATATTTTAACAATTTTGCATTTTAGAATTATACACTTTTCCAGGTTTATCTATGTTCATGTGAAATGAAAGTTGCCTAAATAAAGTTTCATCTGAATGACAATTAATATCATTAAAAGATTTGAATTCAGAACAGTTATGGACACTACATAAAAGGGCATGAAATTGTATTTATTTCAATTGCAAATGTGTATTTTTGTTTTATCTGCTAAAAATATAAATGTGCATACATAGTTACAAAAAATGAAGCATGGATCGGTAGATGTTACGAAGGCATTACGTATTATAAAAATGTTGTTATAAGATCCTACCTAAAAATTCACTTTTTTACCTAAGGTAGACGAGACACTTTTTAGGACCAATGTTTTGGCCAACAGCATGTTTAAAAAACTGGATGAATATAGAAAAACTATATAATGTTTATTAATTGTTTCCTGTTTTTTTTTTCCTACTGATTAGATACCAAATTACCAGAGGTGGAGAGGTACATACCTCATGATAAATACAATGTTGGACAGAAGGAGGCAGAAGGAATATCAGAGTATTATGAATATGATGTGGCGCTCATCCAGTTAAAGAGTAGTGTGAAAGTCAGTCCTGACATCAGGTGAGGAATTTATTCTAATCCAGCATCTTATTGGATAAAGGCAATTTTGCCCAATTAACAAAAACACACAGAGCTCCTTAACAACTTGTTTAACTGGCTTGCAGTAATTTAGCATCTCAGTCTTAAGAAAAACACTCAAAGACAGTATCAAAAATAAAGTAAAAAGAAGAAAAAAGGACCTTTATCAAAAGTGATTCTTAAAGGTGGTAAGATTTTTTCAATAATAATAATAATAATAATACATGAATACATCATAGGAAAAGTTTTTATAGTTGTAATGAAAAAAAAATGTTCCAACATAAAAGTCACTTTCTAATTTAGTTTTGCAAGTTTATATCTGCAAAGCACCAATCAGTCTATAGGAATGTACATCCAAGTGCTGGTAGATTTTATGTTCAGATGCTTATGGAATTTGTTAACAGTATAACTGAACGTAGCTGCTTCAATTTGTTTTAACTGTCACCATTCCATCATTTTACTATATCAACTAACTGCTTTGTGACCACGATGAATTGGACTAAAAACAATAATATATGTGGAATTTGTTTCTAAACCACACAACTAATTATTTTATTTCTGATGTTGTAAAGAGCATTGTTACAGATACCAACTGTGTAAAGAGAACTTTTTTTAATCTTTAATTTAAACTTAATGAAAAGTTGATTTTTAACATTCGGTACCATGAATGTTAGAAAATCGAGGTGGAAGCTAAATTCTGCAAGAAAATCTGAAATGTACACAAATGGCCCACATACAGTATGCTATGGCACAGTACTGTACATGCCCGTACAAGCTGGTGAAAGCTTTGTGTGTTTGCACAAAACTTGGTCATTGACCAGCACAGACCGAGATTTAAACATTTAAATATTTTACAACCTGCAGTGCCACCACAAAATAAACCAGTGGAAACCAATCGTATCGTTTGAACCATCTAAATTGTCTCCCCAGCTTTATGAATGAGAGCGTACAATAGTAATAACTCATTATTCTCTGTACGTCCTAGAACTATTTGTATTCCCTGCACCGAGGAGACGAATGGGGCTCTACTACTGTCTGCTAAAGATGGAACGTGTGAAAAACATAGTGAGTTAAAAACCTTTGAAACTTTTAACGGGATGCTCGTCCTTCTGATGTACATGCTGTATATATTTAGTTCGCTGTTTGTTCTTTTACAGGGGAAATGCTGCTGAACAGTAATCTTGTGAAGGCACATTTCATAACAAATAAGTTTAAGAATGGTTACGATCCCAAAAGAAATGTCCAAATCAGACAGGGGCATCAGGTAAATATGGAATTCACAATGGTACTATTTCATGTATTTTGTAGTGTGTGTGTGTTTTGTCTATACACATATACTTTGTCTGGTTGACCCAAACCCAGTTTCAGAAAAATGTGATTGTCTGAATGTGTATGTTTTGTCAGAGCATCATGCAAAACTGGCTTGACAGAAATGAACTGAACTTTGATTCATTCAATCCTTCATCAATTACATAAAAATGTTTGGTATGAGGGACGTTACAAGGAGTTTTGTGCCAGATTTGTCACATCAACCATGGCTTTTCCGAGAGGAAATATATATATATATATTTTTAATATTATATTAATATAATATACATCATACAATGTTATACAATATATAATGTATACAACTGTGTATAAATCTTTTTGGCTGACTATAGACAAGTAAGTTATGCTTATTTATTTGATCATAAATACAGTGGGTAAACCATCTTAATGATGTCTTTATACAGTCCGGAAGACATAAAATAAGTTTTAGAAGCTTCTGGTTGATCGGTTGTCACATTTTAGAGCTAATTGGGAGTGAATTCATTTAAGAGTCATTCCCAGTATGTTAGGTTCAGTTCATTTGCTTGCCAATTATAATTGAATCAAGGCAGCCTATTAATTTAAATTCATATTTATGATATAATATTTGGAGAGTTGTACTAGCTGGATTTGATGATTGATGGTGTATATACAGTATATTTTTTAAACTGTAAGCCCTAACTGTATACAAAGCAAATTTATGTTTAAAATGATGCTTTATACATTAATCCATCTTTTACGTGTCTCTGACAAAGTTGCGAATGTCATGTTGTTGGTCCTCATTTCTATAGAGAGACGAATGTATTCACCAAGCTGAAAAGATATTAGATATAAAAAAAGAGACTGCAATGAAGATGATTACGCATAACTTTTTATGCACTGGTGGAGCTTCACAGAACTATGAGGATGATGCTACGTGCAAAGGTAATATGATTTTTATCACAAAACTCCTTGACTCTACATTGAATCTGTCTTATATGAATATAATGTACTTTTACTATTCTGAAAAAGATTCACAGTTGATCAAATTATGTCCTTACCATAACATCATATATTAACAGGTGACTCTGGCGGAGCTACATTTGTGGAACGAAACCGTTTGATCCAGGTCAGGCTTAAATCTCTCTTCTTCAAATATATGCCTGACCTACAGCTCATACAGTAGCTTATTGTTTCCATGCAAATGACTCAAAATAGCCAAATAACAATTTGGAAAATGAAAGGATTGAGCACAATCTAAATACTATTATATAGTATAATAATAAATAATAAATAATAAATCAGTTGTTTCAGAAGCACACTGCACAGAGAAAGGTTTTATAATGTTATTCGTTCATCATCTTCAGGTTGGAGTCATCAGCTGGGGTCTGAAGGACACATGTGATGACGGTGGGGATCCTTTAGACACCAGAGACTTCCACACAAACCTCTTCAGTCCAGAAGTGCGAGAATTCCTGGAAAAATACCTGGGCGATGAAGAAATAGACACACCCCTACACTTTTTGTAAAAATTAAATTGATGACATTTTATGCAAATATTTAATTACATACTTTTTTTTCTCAACTAGCTACAGCACTTAATGATTTTCTTATTCGTAAATTCAAAATAACATACGGTATTTAAATAAAATATTGTAAGCTTATTAGTGTAATGTCTTACACATTTTTGGCAACTGTAATGTTTAACGATTAAGGATTAGTGTATGGCTATAAACTGTACACTTTAAGTTGATTAATACTGTTACAACTTTGCACCATGACTAAATGTTCTAACATAAAGGAGGGAGAATAAATATATAATACTCTGCATTCTGCATTTTTTTGTTGTTGTTTTGTTGTTGAGTTTTCAAAAGTATTTAGTAAAGTAAATTAAATATTGAGAAGTCATAAAATTTTATGAAATGTCTTCCCTTCCTAACCACATACAATTGAATTAAACAATGTGGCCTGCGCAAATCAATCTTTGTAAATGCACATCAGTTCTTTCACATACTGTAGATTTGAACTGAAAGTAACTTCACTCACTTTTTTCCAGTGTAGAAAACAATACCCCAAGACAGTCCAAAACCTACAAAAGCTCCTTTTTTTTTGCCGTGTTTGGAATGACAAAGCAGTCTCTCAGTTTCTGTCTATAAAATGGGGTTTTTCATGATTAAGCACATGGCAAAGTTGATAAAGGACTTAATGATTATCAGAATAGTTCAAGTAGACATTAGACCACAAAAATATAAAAAGCCATATTGTTGATTTGCCATATAATAAAATGTGAAGCCATATTATTGGTTTCTCAAACATGTTGCAATAATGGACTGTTTCAACTTTACAACTGTTGGCAAATGGTTAAGGCACTGAGCTACTGTCAAAGGGTTGGGGGTTCAAGCCCCAGCAATGCCAAGCTGCCACTGTTGGGCCCTTGAGGAAGGCCCCTAACTGTGTTTGCACCAGAGGTGACACATCATAATTAAATAAATATATATATATATATNTGATATATAATATAATCATTACAATATGACAAATACTTGATGACATCTACAAAAATGCCTCAGGTATATCACCACCACATACTGTCCCATGACTTTACTTTATCAATACATTCTAACCAACAAGATGAGAGAAATCTCATTAAATTTGTATAAATATTATTCGGTCAAAGCTTTTACATTTATTGACGTTGACACCAGCTGCTGCTTCTGTAACTCTGCTCCTGAAATCATTTCGCATTTGTTTTGGACATGTGATTGTACAGAAAAAAATTGGTCAGTTATGCATGTTTTTTTTATCCAAAGTTTGTTTCACGAGTTTTGTTTTTCTTTCCAAGACATCCATTTAGGTTTCTTTGACTACAAGAACGTAGTCATTTATTGCTATTTTTATGCTCCTTGGCAAAAAAAAATGTAAATCCTTAATTATTATTATTATTATTATTATTATTATTATTATAAAATATGACATAATGGCCGGTACATTGACCAAATACAAAGCCGTGTTAAACAAGTATGCAGCGCATGCGCAAACCCGTGCTTGCGCATGCGAGTCTAAGCTAAACGCGCGCATGCAACTCTTTTCGTTACACCCCTCAAGCGCCTCCCTTGCTGTTACTATGGAAACGTGGAAAGCCGATCTAAGGATTACTGTCATGCTTTTAGCTTAGTCCTGTTTATGTATATTATATTAGAGAAGGCACCTCTCTGGAAACTCATACATCTAGCTAGCGGTTAAAAATTAAAGCTAGCATGTCGTCAGGTCCTTTGGAGATGAAAGACAGGTTAGTAGCTGGTTAGCTGTTTTGCTAATCTAGACTACATCATACTGTAGATTACACACCGCTAGTTGGCTAGCTCGACTAGCACTTTTTTTTACTAAGAGTAGTCAACTTACTTAGCTCGATGATACTGTTAGGAGGACATATATATGGCAGGAATAGCTTTTTAATCTAATGAACTGGATAAAGTGTTTGATTATCGGTTTTGTTGCTGAACCTTATATGCTCTAATCATAGTTATGAGCCAGGAGTAAAATCACTTTCCTTCAAGTGCCCTGTTTAATTCACTTATCCCTATTCAGATTGCCAGTTAGCAAACCTTCAACAGATGAATAATCTTGTGGTGTTGCATGATCTTTTCCTGTTTTTTCATCCAGTGCCATGTCCAGTTCCAAATGGCTTGATGCACACTATGATCCGGTTGCCAATTTATACACTTTTTCTTCATGCATCAGTAAGTTGACATTATTCATGAATGATTCAGTAATCATTCACTGCATTGTAGAATCCGTGCTTCACTTAATACGCTCAATACAACCATTAAAATCATGATTATGATTATATACTGTATATCTACTTTTCAGCTCTGGCAGACCTACATGGCGATGGTGAGAACAAGGTGATTTTTTTTGTCTTAATTAATTTTCATGTGCATGCCCTATAATGTACAGTGTGCTAGCATTATTTGTTTCTACTGAGTAACCACACTCATTAGGCTTAACTTGTGATTAAACTTTTGTAAAAGTGATTAACATTTACAGGAGAGTTTCAGCACAGTACGGTGATGAGACTCTTCAAATGGTGCAAACATTTTAAAGAAGACTTTACATCCGTGAAAAACAATGTTGGCTGAATTTGCTTGGACCCATTGAAATTGTTCATGTGAACATCCAGCGAGTGGAACATATTTTGGGCCATTAAAGGAGATCTGGGGAGGGCAGCGTTTCAGGCATGAAGCAATCAGGTCTCCGGCATATTGAGAGAACTTTCTACCTTGATGGTATTCAAGCAATAATGAAATTCTGGGATAGGTGAATTAATGTAGCAGGGTATTATTTAGAGAACTAACAGGAGTTTTACTCTCATAACTGTGCTCTGTTATTCTGCATGATCAAAAGTCCTGGTTTGATTTGAACGCTGCTTGTAGTTTACTTGATCAGAGACTAATAAAGTCTCTTTTGGAAAGTTTACTATAATCACCATTTTCTTTGGTGTATATCCGATATAGACATATATTATCCGATCATGTGCCTGCAGTACGGTGTATAAAATCATGCAGATGCAACTTGAGAGATTCAGTAATGTTCATCAGACATCGGAACTTGGAGAAAATCTAAGTGACTATAAAAGTGACCACTTCATATTTGTTGGTGCCAGACAGGAAAGTTTAAATATTTTTGAAATGTGTCCATGCATGATAGCTGGTGGTGGGTGATCTGGGCACAGGAGCATGCAACATGAAGCTGAAAGTGTATCGTGGCACTGGGCTGCTCAGTGAGAACACCCTGCTGGACTTACCCACCGGACTGGTGTCTTTCCTCATGGACCAACATGAGCCTCGTACTCCCGCCATCGCTGTAGCCTCAGGCCCCTTCATCTACATCTACAAAAACCTGCGGCCCTATTTCAAGTTCACGCTGCCCACCCTGGAAGTCAACCCCCTGGAGCAGGATGTGTGGAATCAGGCCAGAGGGGTAATTGAGTCTTCCATGATTCCTCATCTGTCTAGCTGTGTGAATCAGGGAAAGCTTTGCAGCAGGCAATTGCTTCCTGATTGTTATAAGTTATATTAATTAGTTAGTTGTTTTGTTTCCTACTTTTGTGTGTTCTCGACTTATGTAGAAATTATATATTAAAATACACAATAGTACAGTTTCATGTATATTATGAAACAATACTCTATATAGCCAGAAGAATGTGGACACCATTAGAATAAACAGACTGCTCCCCAGGTGTCCACAAACTTTTGGCTACACCTTACAGAGAGGAATTTAAAGAAATATTAACTTATATAATTTCTAACTTTTAGCATGATTTATTGTAGTGCTTGTTCGCGTGTTTTAACATCTTATCATTTTCTGCATTGTCTCCTAAGGATATGATTGACCCAATGACCCTAAAAGAAATGTTAGAGAGTATAAGGTAAGTTGTGTAAATGCACAGATTCACATTCATAAAGGACAGATGCTAAAGCATTTCTCTTCTGTTTTTTAGAGATAAGGCTGACATCCCCTTATCAGTCAGATCATTACGGTAACATGTGACACACAAACATTTCAATGTTTTGTCATCTGATCTAAGGCGCTTTGAATTCGGCTTTAATATTGCATTATATTTTAGGTTTCTCATGCTTGAACCTCAGGAAATGGAGTCTTATGTTAACCTTCACAAGGACCAGCCCATACGCAGACAGGTGACCAGACTTGTCTTACTTACAAATGCAGGCACTCTTGTGTATATACAGTAAATATAGACATTAATCCTTATTTTACAAGGTTTGACATTAAGTCCTAGATAACCAATAAATAAATTTGCCTAGAATTTATTAAAATGTTGTACATAAAAACCTATAATTTGTTTTGAATTGTCTTAGATTTGATTGTATAAAACTTTGTTGAACATGCACCAATGTGTGTAATATTTTTGTCTGTTTTTAGACGGTGATTACATGCATAGGGACACTGAAGAAGAACATGGCGGATGATGATGCAGTCAGCTGTCTGGTTATCGGCACTGAAAGCCAAGAAGTTTATATCTTGGACCCTGAAGCTTTCACCATTCTTTCAAAGGTGGTTTTAGTCATTGATTTTTATTACATATGTAATTACACGGTGTTGGTGCAATAAAAATAAAACAAATCTCTGCTTCTGCAGATGTCCCTTCCCAGTGTCCCTACACTCATGGACGTGACTGGTCAGTACGACATAGAGTTCAGAATCATTGTAGCCTGTCGCAATGGGAACATCTATATATTGCGCAGGTATGTGAGCAACCAACCAGTTCTCTCTCAACTGCCAGTGTTGTTCATGTGCAATACGTTATCTGAACTAAACAAACTTGAATTGGATATTTGTTTGTTGCAGGGACTCACAGAAACCCAAGTATTGTATCGAGCTATCGTCTCATCCTGTTGGGCTGGTCAGGATGGGAAAGAATGTGGTGGTGGGCTGTGCTCAGGAGACTATGCAGAGTTTCACTCAGAAGGTCTCACCTAAACACACACATTGATAAATGTAATCTGATCTTCTTTAAAAAAATATTCCAACCACAGATGCTTTTCCTTATAATGTAAGACATTGTAAATGTCAAAATTATGGACAAGTGTTTAAGATGGACAGACAGACAGACAGATAGATGCATACATACATACAGTAAATACAGACATACATGCATGCTTACTTGTTTATTTCCTTACTTATTTTATTGATCCTGGAGGAAACTTTAACAATCAAACATTGTTGATTTCTTTTGTGAAGGGGAAGAAGCTGTGGACGACTTACCTGCCTGCTCCAGTCACCACTATGGCCCTTCTGGACCTGCCCACACGGGGCTTCCAGGCCATACTGGTGGCCCTGGCCAACTGTGAGGTCCATGTGTACCGGGACAAGAATGTTGTCAGCACCATCAAAACGCCGGTAAAATACTGTATATAGGGCTTTGGTGAACGCTAAGATAGCTGTACATGATTAAAATGTATAGTAAGTGAAAAGTGCTTATTTAACTCCATTAATTATAAGCACAATATTTCCCCCTAAAATGTTTCCAACATTATAAATACGTGCAGTTAGCTATTGTATGGAACGGGAACTCCAGCATTTTGCATCCATACAAATACTTCCTGATTTCTTCCTGATTGCTGATGATACCAAAAAGTACTATATGCTGTCTATTATTTCATTATTCCAAAAATAACTTGATTTTTTTTCTTTAATTTTTAACTTGTACCAAATTGCATTAGACCGTACGGAGCCCTGGAAGTCACCTAAAGGAGAAAATAAAACAATCTGTGGCAACAGTTTTGCAATTCGTGCCCTCAGTTTAATAATCCGTTCCCACGAATTCTTAAACTGTTCTCTCAGTTTAACAATCTGTGCACTCAGATTTTGTAATCCGTACCCACAAATTCATAATTTGCAATCATGGTCTTCGACCTTAAACCTGCTACAATTGATAGCTAGAGAATCACTGTAAGCATGCAGTTAAGACAGTTTGATGTATTACAGTTAATAATCCACAATTGCACAATATACAATAAGATTCATTAACATGTACCAGGGAGCTTCCTGTTCTACTAAAAGGAGTCTGTGTACAAACCTGTGGGAACAGATTGCGAAAGCGTACGCACGGAATTATGAATTTGTGGGACTTCCAGGGCTCCGTAAGACAGCATTACTGTATGCCACCCTGTTCTTTCAATAAGCCAAACCAAACTCACTTATACACAAACAACTTTTTGTATATTCAATCTCTCTGTTACAGGACGTAGTGACCAGCATTTGTTTTGGCCGTTATGGTCGTGAAGACGGCACGCTAATAATGACTACCAAAGGTACTGTTAAAAGATTGTTCCATTTGCAGCTACTCATGGGATTGGGACTAAACGACTGTACAGTAAGGCTATAAGAAAACAACTTGTTAGTGGGACTAAATGTAGGCTTCAATTTGTTATGTAGCATAAAGATCGAACTTTAGGAACAATATAAAAATTCATATTGACCCTATACCAGGGCAATATGTGTGTCAGGGTAAGAAGGGTAAGAATCTTTCATGCATAGTGCCTACTATACAAGCCTTCTGCAGGCAGTGTTCTGATCTGAGGTTGCTTCAGTTGGTCAGGTCTAGACTCAATAAAATGAAGTCAGATGTAAACCTGCATGTACTGAAGGACCAGAGCATCACATGCATTCACATTGTATTATGTACATTACTTTCTGGTTATGTTTTGATGTCAAATGTAAGTGTATAATATCTCAGTATATGGATATAATAGAGGATTTAACCTCATCTACTGCACTTTGTCTACTACTTTGAACGAGTTTCTCTTGTATTGTGTAGGAGGGGGTCTGATCATTAAGATCCTGAAGAGGACAGCTGTATTTGATGACAGAGATTCCATCGCTGGCCCCCCGATAGCCCAGAGCATCCGACTTAATGTGCCCAAGAAAACCAAGCTTTATGTGGACCAGACCATGAGAGAAAGAGAGAATGCTGTGGGTATGTACAGAACCCCAAAGAACATGCAGCTGGACAGTTATTAGAAATAGTTAATAATCCATATTATAATTCACCGTAATGGGTTATGCACTAAATGTCTAGAATGACACTGTCTGTGGAATTTTGTTTAGCCATGCACAGAGCCTTCCAAATGGACCTGAGCAGGCTGCGGCTAGCTGCAGCCAGGGCCTATGTCAAAGCCCTCGAGTCCAGTCTGACGCCTATCTCAGCCAGCCTGACGGAACCTCTAAAGATGAATGCGGTGGTGAGTTTAAAGATGTTCATGGTTACCAGTGGACACTTGCAAATTTATGTTTTATCATAAAAGACCAGTGGGCAAATGTTAAAACCATGGAAATAAGATATTTGTAAATAATATTTACAAGTTGATGTAGAAAATTGAATGTACTAGAAAAGCAAAAAAAATTACGGCACGTGGTCACAACAAGCCACTGAAACAACTACGAACAGCACTGAACTTTGGTACAGATTTCACAAGTGTCTGGGACTGTAATGACAGTCCACTAATGATGTTTTGGTGAGAGTGGTGGTGAATGCAAAAAAGTTTGGGCACTCCTTCTAATTCCATGATCTTTCCTGATTTCTATTTCTTTTTACATGTAAAACAAGGCATCTAAAATATGCAATAATCTCCTTGGAACAGTTGATATTGAGATGTGTCTGCTACTTATGCTCTGTACACCGTTCATAGCGGCTTTAATCTGAGGTGCTGGTTGTTAATTGGTGATTTCTGAGGCTGGTAACTCTAAATGAACTTCTCCTCTGCAGCAGAGGTGAGGTTTGGTCTTGCTTTCCTTTGTGAGAGCCAGTTTCATCATGGTGCTTGATGGGTTTTGTAAATGCACCTGACACAATACTGTTCCTGCAAGAACTATTCCAGAACAGCTGACCTTCAGGTTGTGGTTACTTCCATATGTGTAATTTCATAGTTTTGAATTAGAAGGTGTGTCCAAACTTTTGACTAGTTCTGTATCAGTCCAAAATTTCACGCAGGTCTTCAGTCTCATGACTTGCATTATTTTATTTCTCGTCAACCATTCGGTAAGCCCTCATACACTGATGAAGAGGTTGTTCCCATCAGGATTGAAATGTTTCATCATAGGATGAAAGAGATTAGTCAGAAGAGCTTTGTATTGATTTGCTGTGATTCATCGCTCTAAAAGGTCAAGTGGACTCAATCCATGCCAGCACAATACCACTGTATAATCAAGTCTGTGGTTTTTCCTTCAGTTTGTCATGCTTTTATACTTTTGGCTTTTGTACCTTTGGACTGAACACAGTCACAAAAGACTTTAATATTGGGAATAAAACGGTGAACTGAACTGAACCGAACAGAACAGAACACTGAGCTTCTTACAAAGAAACCCATTTAGATGAAGACAGACAAACAATTTGATAAATCGACATGAAAATAATTCAACAAACAATAAAAGGCTCCCTATAATCATAAGTTTTAATACCGACACTAATAGCGGATGGGAACCTGGAACATCTGTGCACAAACATGGGAAGTATGACACAAACATCAAAATTAAAGTCTTAAGTACACTGAACATGAAGTCAAGGAGGGGGCAGAGCGCCCTCTAGGGGCCACTCCTTACACCTTTTCCCTGTTTTTCAATAAAAATCTTAAAGCCGGCAGTGAATACAAATATCGTAAATACAAATACTGATCGGAAGGTTGATCTATTGAGTAAGGCTCTTAACCCTGGTGCCATAAAGATGGGTGCCCCTGTGCTCTGACCCCTGCCTACAATACCAGCAAAGCTGGGATATTCAAATAATAAAGAATTTCACTGTGCAGTAATGTACAGTATTCGTGATGAATAAAGGCTGAACTTGCTGAACTGATGTAACAGACATTTTTTTTTCTCTTGAGTTAGGTTCAAGGCTTAGGCCCGTCCTTTAAACTCACTCTGAACATTCAGAACACCGCAGCATGCCGGCCTGTAATGAACCTAGCCGTTAGTTTCCTGTACGATGAGAATTTGTACAGCATGAAGACAGCCTTTTTTAAGGTAAGCAATTCTTTTTTTTTTTTTTACATTTTTCTTTCTTAAGTATTGTGTCATGAGTAGGAGTTGAGTCATGCCATATTGTGTTGTGTCTGTAGATCCCTCTACTGGTTCCAGGGCTGAATTACCCCATTGACACCTTCGTGGAGTGCCTGAGTGATAAAGGGATTTCAGACATTATCAAAGTGAGATTTTATGAAATGATTTATATGCCTTCTTATAAAAACAGCATATGTCCAATATAAAATGCTGACCTCTTTATTTGCTGCAGGTGTTTGTGCTGAGAGAAGGGAAGAGCACCCCGCTCCTCACCGCACACATTAACATGCCTGTGAGCGAAGGACTGACACTCAGCTAGGAGGCATGGACAAGATGGCTGAAAAAGAGCATCGCTGTATACATGTACTGTAGAGGCAGGGCTTAGCCATTATGCCACAGAGACTGAAGAGCAGCTCACTGCAGGGGATCAGAGGAGCTTGTGCTGACCATAGAAGCCGAACTTTAGATCAAATCATGAAGAGGAGTCTTTACGTGATTGCTGCAGTCACAGGTGTTTTTATGGTAAAAGGACACATAGTTTGGTGTGTGTGGGAATGTGGTTGTGCGTGTATACTGTATGTGTATATCTAATTGCTATTTGCAGTTAGTATGTGTATTTGTAAGTACACTTTCTGGCCACATTATTAGAAACATGTATGCCTACTTATTCCTGTAATGTGTTCCTCCCTATACATCCCCAAATTGAAATCTCTCTGGCAGTTACATCACCTCAATCATAATAACATAATAACATTCCACCTCATCCCCCAACCACTCCACCTCCACACCACACCATTTACTATGAATAATATAAAGTAATCAGGACTGTGCATTATTTATTATTTATAATATTGTTTTATGGTATACCTTATTTTCATTCTTGCAGTCACATTTGAAGTGAAATTAAATACTCCAGTTTTCTCCCACATATAAATGCTTGTATGTGTTCTTAACATTTTTGAGCTCTAGTTAATTTCCAAAACTTGTCCTAAGCAGCATCTAATGTTTTTTTGCAGACTGGCATAATATGTTAAGGGAATTTAGTTCTAACATCTGAATATTCTGTTGGAAATATGCTGTGTTAAAAATAAATGTATATAAAGACAAAAATACATGTATATAAATGTATATAAAGACAAAAATACTTTAGTGTGTTTTATTAATTCAGATAAATAGTTTGTATACAGTGAAAGACGAAAATGCATCGTAAATGTTATAAAACTTGGTTTGCTTAGTTAAAAATGAATGCAGATGTGGCAAGAGTTTCACAGAAGAATCGGTTCAAGTTAAGGCAGCTCAAGGCACAAGCATTTCATAATACTGGCAGCAACTACAGTACCTGAAGATTTTAATACACAGACTTGCTTGGCATGCTTACGATTTATATACAGTGAAAAAGAAACATTTCTATGTGAACATGGTAAGGGAGATCCACTGAAAGAAAAGAGGAATAGAAAAGGTGTACGTTTTGTGTGATGATTGTATTGTAAGTTAATTGTTAATGAACAAGTGGACTAACCTGGGAGAAATTGAAGGAAACCACTCCATCCTCATCGGAGTCCATGGATTTGAATGTCTCTGTTGGGAGAAAATAAAGCAGGGTGAGCAACAAATCAACAAAAGGTTAAGACGTATTTTATATATAATATTTTATCTTTCTTTCTCCCTGATACCTTTGATCTGGTACAGGTTTTTACGCTGGATGCCCTTCTTGTAGGTACTCTCTCACTTTCTAACCAGACATAGGGTTAGCAACACATGTCGTTGTATGGGGCGTAGGGTTATGGGCCTGGCCCAAAGAATCAATGGTGACCAAGCAGTTGCAGGGCACGAATCCCTGATCCACTAATCAGGAACGTCAATTATCAAACCACCTGAGCCACAACTGCCCCAATATGTATATGTACATACAGCTTATATGAAAACTGAATGTAGTTATAAATGAATAAAACGTTCCTCCTGTTGTTCTTTAATGAACAAATTATTGTCTTTAGGCAGACTCAATTCATCCTAATAACTTGTTTGTGCTGATAAAATGATATGTCACTCTATACAGCACAATTCTGACCCCTATATGTGTTTATTAAAGCATAGAAAGTTTGTGATACTATTGGCAACACAGTGCTGCATCCATGATTATTTTCATGTAGCAGCAGGTCCCTATTATGTCAGATGTACAGCACGTATGAGATTTCTTTACATAACCACTCACTGAACATGCTCTCCAGGCGGATGAGACAAGTCACAAAGCTGTCAAAGTCCACATTCATGTCCGGCTTGGCATAACGCAAGATTATTAACTGGAAGATGTAGTTGGTCAGCTTGAACCCTGAAAAATGAAACAGGCGTTTAAACACTGTTCTGTTTGTCAATATTCATAACTATCATGCAATTCTGTGTAATACGGTATGAGTACCTGCCGATTCTATAGCCAGGCGCATTTCATAGGCGTTCATGGTGCCTGATTTGTCCAAGTCAAATTCTCTAAACACAGCCTAATGTTTTTCAGGATAGTCATATAAAAGTGAGGGGGGGGGGAGAGAAGAAAAAAGAAGGAGAGAAGAAAGAAAGTGGATAGGTGCATTTACAGTGCAGGATTGGAAATATTTGAGTTACAGTATAATGCAAGGAATAAAAGAATACGAACAAGATATCGTTTGATCTTCTCCCAGAGCACATGGAAATCTGTCAAACCCAACCTTCCTTTGCATGTTGTCTGCACAGGCCATGTCAAGGATATGTATAAAACCTCTTCACATTATTTAGACTGGAAAAATATTCTAAGAAACAAATATGAAAATATGCTCAGGTGATGCAAAGTGAAAGGATACATCCAGGAGATTAATCATGCTCCTGCAGGCTTCCTTCTCAAAGCCATTCGTTTTGATGTCCTTGTCTAAAAAGAAAATAGAGAAGCTTCACTCAGTTATTTTCTTCCAAATTCAAAGATGAATCTAATAAGGATTCCCTGAGATAAAAATAATCTAAGATAGACCACCAAATTACACTTATCAGCCATATGATTAACATTGAGTATCAATTATATATGAGTAAACTCCATCAATCCATCCATCTAGGAACCTCTGTAGTCTAGGCATGTGGGCATGTGGAGGCCAATGGTGACCATTGTATTTATTCTCATTTTGTACAATCATGGTGTGACCTCTGGTAAACATTCACAAACTAAGGGCAATTTGGAAAAGCCAATTAGCCTAATCTGCATGTCTTTGGACTGTGGGAGGAAATCGGAGAACCCGGGGGAATCCCACCAAGCACGGGGAGAACATGCAAACTCCATGCACGCAGACCAGGTGCGGGAATCAAATCTAGGACCTGGAGGTGCAAGGTGACACTGCTAACCACTTCGCCACTGTGCTGGCACGAGTAAGCTGGTCAAGAGTTAATAGGCAACCCGGGCTCATTTATGCCTGTGGCGAGCAAAGAATAGCCTGTCTGATCCAATCCCAGAGAAAAGTCAATGCAGCCTGAAAAAAGTTAATACTGGCCATAATAGAAAGACGTCAGGACATCCACAATGTATGGGGCCAAAGAGGAAAAGAGCCCAAGGCTACTGCCCCGCTTCCAGGTCCCATCGAGTATCTGATCGCGTATCAATGGTGCGAACAAGTCCAAACCATGAAGGCCCCCCTAGCAACCCACTGGATCAAAAGGTATAAAGGATCTGCTGGCAATGTCCTGTGGAGGTCCTGTGGAGTCATGGCCCGAGGAGCCAGAGCTGCCCAGACGGCATAAGAGGAACTAACGCAATATTGTGCATAAATTTTTGTTTTGTAATTTTATGGCTGATTGGTGTAAATTTCAATTCTGGGTACTGTATGGAGCACACACTTCCACATGCTTACGTTTGCTCACGACGCGGTTCAGAATCATCTGCAGCTTCGGTATATCGATTTCCATTTCCTGCAGGCCAAAAGAGGACTATTTAAAAGGGCATCCTGTATAATGTGTCAGTGAATACATGACTCAACTTTTCTTTCCTCACCTTTCCAGCCAGTTTGATGAAAAGAGATTTGAATCCTTCGTCAATCTCACTCTCCTGTAATACGATCTACAGTAATCAAAAGTAGTGCTTATTAATCATACAGCCATTTTTATTTTGACTTCAAAATCTCAAAGCCGCCTTGCACAGAACAGATAGAAATTGTAAAAA